>PHWZ01000029.1:0-143303 GCA_004379285.1 Botryotinia calthae
ATTGTTTCAGACCCTACGGTGAAAAACCTTCGGGAGGCCCCTGCCTCGAAATCAAGGCCGAAAATTATGTAATCACCGTGTGGTCTGAGGATGAGATAAGTCCTAAAGGATTTGAATACTCACGCAGGAACGTAGTCACATTCCCCCCTCCTCTCCACGTGACTCATTGACTTAGAAAAAAATCTAATTTAAGTTTCAGTCTAGAGGATTAGAGTTCGGCTACCGGTAGTTCAAAAGTAAATCTGGAGATCACTCCTCCTGGACACTGCATATTACTCAATACCATCACCGTCATCTGCACAAGAAAATGGTAACAAAAGCTCGGTTCTTTGTAATTTATCCTAGTCAAAGATGTTATACAAGACTTCAATAGATACCATAGATTTCTTGGAGAAAAGTTAGAGTACATCTTTATCAAACGTGTCCCTACATTGGCAAAGTTCCTTAGAGCTCGTGAGCTTCTAATTTACCATAGATATTGATGTTCTCAAATCTCTAATTAGATAGTACTGGTTGAATACATCGCTCTGCGGGGGGTATGGCTCTACTTTCGAGTCTGGTCACTTGGGGCAAACATACATGAATTCAGAGAAAGAAAGAAAAAACACAGTATGATTTATTGCTCGAAATATGTTCAGCTTCTATTCTACAGCGTCAAATCCGTTTTCTCTGTCATCATATAGTTTAGTTTAAAAAAAAATGGTACGAGATGTCAGAATAAGATCTGAAATATCCACGCATTTCCTGACGTGTCATCGAACTTATCGAAGATTAAGATTTTTCACTTATATTGCACCATATCGACATCCAAACTATCTCAAAACCAAGTTATTAGTATACATGACTCAAATTCTAGCAGAATCTTTCACTAGGCTCCAAGAATTCGATGCCAAATACAACTGTCAATATTAGGAGTTGAGTCTGCCCTTTACAGTCCTGTGACGCCATCTTTCATACCGACAACTGAATTTTCACTTCTCTATCAATTAGATGTCAGGTCGGTTTGCATCCCATCATAAAGTCGACTAGTCATTTCTTTACCAAAGAATATTAGGAGGAGAGAACTGAAGTTTATTGTAATTATCTAGACCAAAATTGAGCCAAACAGTACCTCCAAAGTCATGAAACCCAATCTTATCATACATTATATGCCTATATAGCTTAGTATCTTTCTTGGGAAAGCTAAGCTATCTTCTTGAAAACGTAGGTGTCTTGAATACATGCAATCCTTCATGTCATCATCGCCTCTAAATATGCCGTTTATGGAGTTGAGGAAGATGCACATTTTTTAAGTTCCTGACATAGATAGCCACTTTAAAACAAAATTTCTCCCATGACTTTAACACGCACGAAGATTACCAGTTTTCATGAGGCGCCGTTCTTAAACTATAATAGGAAAAGGCGTGTGTGAATTTCAAGTATTCTAGGTGGATATCTCCCACGAATCTGGGTACGGTCTTTGTCTAGACTACAGCGAGTGTACAGATAGATACAGTTTATAACCAATGTACACTAGATTCTTGAACGATTCATGTTAAGGTTTCCTATAAAAGGTAATGGCGAGCGACTACTCAAGTATAAGGTGCCGTGTTGTGAAATCAGTTACCCATCTAAGCTAGGTGTGAAGCTAGAGAGGGTTTCGAAGCTTCTGCACCCGTCGAATTCTTGTAATCGATGGTAGGAGCGATAACTTTGGTTTCAGCTTGGAAAATTTGAACGATGTACTTAACAAGCTTCTGATAGATCATATTTAGTGTAAGTCTAGCTCATCACTAGCTCAAGGGTTTAGAAAATCTAGCGTCCCCCACACAGCTTTTCAAATCCATAAATAGATGGCAGCCCCCACCTGAAATTGAACCTCCACCGCATGCACAGCAATCAGTTTCTTCACCATATCTTTGATAGTTCAATCTTATCTACTCCCTTTAGATAGCTCAATCTTCAGTAACTGATTCACTTCATTCGCTTCGACAAAGCTTACCGGTTTACCACTCACAATCTACCTTCGCTACTACGGTCTACCTGATCTGGAATAACCGAATTCCAACGATCAAGTATAAATCTTTCAGCTTTATTCAACTACTATATCATTGTCTTGATCAATACTAGATATTCGTTTCATATGCAAACATCTAAGCGAGAAAGCATCCCACCGCGCAACAATATCGGATAATAATATGGATAATGTACAGATCGAAGGCTCGAGAGTACAAGAGTACGTCATGATTTCTTTTCACCCATTTAAAATTTCTCGCATACTTAGATACGTACAAGTATATGGTTCTTCTTTCGAAGCGTCAGACTTCAATCGGGTTTATTGAAGACTTGACAATCTATTCAATCATGAACATTGATTGATATAAAATGGAATTATTACTAACAAGAGTCTATTGAGTATAGAGCCAAAGAAACTATTTCGTTTATCGGAGCTTTCGAAGAGTACAAGATTGATAAAGAGCTTTTGTGGCGCAAAGTTCCAATCATAGCAGGCGAACAACGTCCTTTCTTCCCTCCCGGCTTGAACCTGACAACCGAATCCTTCGAGGCGTTCCTACTATGGATAAACGAGGACAAGCTGCCAGTATTGCACGTCCTTTACAACGAGAAAGATGGCTCATTAAAATACTATGGTTATGATCATGAGATGCTCTACAGAGCAGCCCTCTGGTTCAACATGAAAGTTTTGGCCAACCACATCATGGATTGTATCAGAAAAGTTCACGTATCTTTTGGCGTTGGATTCACCAAGATTGAGATCACGAGAATATATGCTCAGCAAGTTCCACATTGGGGACTGAGTTACTATGCCGCTTTATGGATTTATCTTGAGGACACACGTCCAAACGACTACATGAAGGCTACGACCAAGACTGAGCGTGTCGCTCTTTTGGAAAACGAAACAATTGCTCAAGACGTGCGTCACCATGCCCACCCATGGTTTCTAGGAAGCCAAAGCGCATGCGTGTTTCATATTCATAATTTAAATCAGCCGTGTCTACGAAACTACGATATCGCAGTCGGCTTGTGGGTTATTGATAAAAATGGAGAGGGCATGGACTTGAATGAATGGAGAATCAAGAAGCTTGCGGAATCAACACCCACTGAAGGTCGTTCAAACCTTTAACTTCAATACTCGCCCTGAGTGGGTGATATTGATCCATGAAGAACCCCTACTATGTTAGAGAGTCTTCAGTTTCTTGAGCATGAATAGAGTTTCGTATCCAGGACAGCGTAATGGTGACATAGCCAAATTTGTGGCTATCCTCCATAAAATCATTTTTTAGTATTTCATAGAATTAAGGGAACGTTTAATGGTTTACACGGGGAGTTCAATAGCGGAACAGCTCATCAATTTGATACATAACCATAATATCGTAAAATGCCCCAGCGATCAGATATTCCTGATATAACTTGCGATCTGTTAGACTAGAATGTAAATAATTGTTTAATTAAAAAAAATAGAAGAAAAAATACTCAAATAAATGATGAGACTTTACTTCTTTGAATGAAATTTCCTACATATAGAAGAAATGATGAAAAGAAGGAGACTCTCTATAAAGGTGATCGTCGTGAATTTTATGTAACATACTCAGACAGGTATCCAGGAGTAGCGAAGTGTAAAATCACCTCTTCGCAGAAAGTGAGAGCGTATCAGATAAGCAAAATCTCAAGTCTGCAATGTGCACTAGAATTGAGCGATTACAAGACCGTGTAAAAATCTCGTATGTGTATATCATGAGTATAATTACCTAGTTGGGTATAATGTGATGAACATGGCAGAAGTGAGAAAACGACAGGAGTAATAAATTTATTCATTTCATTCATGATTAATCTGGTGCAAATTAGAGCTTCATGATGCCATGATGATTATTCTGGAGAGAGAAGATTCCTTACATAAATATTGGTTCAGTTCTATGAAATATAACACATCTCCCTTCATCCACGCAGTCATTTCAGCCATGAAATGCCAATAAGGAAAAAAGGGATTGTAAGTTCATCATTCATAAGTCTCATTTCACAACATCCAGCTTTTCGTTTGATTCTTTTGCTTTGGATTCTTTCATTTTCATACATATTAATAATCCGAAAGCCAATAATTCCTTTCTACTCTCTCCTTTCTCCGCGCTCTGCAACATGAGAGTTACATATGAAATTTCTGGCGTGCACTTGCGAATGTAAAGTGACGGGCACAGAACTCAAGATCTCATATCTCCCCGTGATCAGTCTTCCCATGATCAATCTTCCCAATAATAAGTCCATTGACATATAAAATGCCACATATTCACCCCTCCGCCCCGAAGAAACAACTTGCAAATGAAGAAACGCAGCGAACTTCTCCATCGTACCATTTGTTTCGAGCGCAGCAAGAACATCGAATCGTCATTGTCGAGTATGCATAAACCCAAAACGAAAACGTACCGACCATCAACTCTTCCCCAAGATCCAATCATCAAATCAAGCAACGCCATTATCCCCCCCCTGGAATCCCAAACCTCCCCAATTACCAGAACCCATACTCCTCACTTCCTTATTTCCTTTACCCTTCGAATCTCCATAAACCCCCTCCAAAACCTCAAACATTTCATCCGTACTCGTAAACCTATCCGACGCACCATCTCTCATCCTCGACTCGAGATGCGATTTCGGTCTATCCCCAAGTCGGGACAGGACATATTTCATGCGAATGGAAAAAGACGCGCGGCTGTACACCTTGAGTTTTTCCTTCATTTCTTGCTCCCACATTGCGTAGGATGGGAACAAACTACAGGGAGGTACCGAGGAATATAGAGGATTGCGGTTGAAGATTGCGGGGTCTGGGATTTGAATTGTGTTCACATTTTCGAACAATGCAGTCTCGTCACTGTTGTCATAGCTTGTGTGTGAATCGCTGGATTCTGGACTCCGTGCATCGGTTGCTTCGATTGTTGGATTGTGTGATATACTATTGATTTCAAGGTGTTAGTAAAGTATTTGATGGCGTGTTGTTGACGGATGTACTCACATCATTGTGGAATTTGCTTGGTGTTAGCTTTGGTTTTGTGTGAGAGGTTTCGTTGCTTCGGTGTATACTTGAAGGGTTGCTGAAAAAGTTCAGGTTGCACACAGTAGACTTTATGATGGAAACTTTTGAATGATTTAACCACTTGAGACCAAGCTATCACATATTTCAAAGACAGGTGTTTGCTTGTTTCTTAGGTGATCGTCATACAATGGATATGGCCAAGAAAACTCTCATTCTGTAGGTTCTTTCAAGTGAATAGATTGTTTATTGAAAGTGAATCAAAGTCGGCGTCAGTGATTAGCTGTACTAGCCGTACTCGGAGGAGTTCGGTCTATTCGTTACTAAATGTTTGACAGAAAGTTCGAGCAACTATTGGGTTTATCTGGACTAACAATAGAGATTCGATGATTTCTGGGTAAGACCAATATATTAAAGGTTGCATTGAGAATCTGTAGGTTTTACTTCAAAGCAGAGAAGGTATCAATCTCCTTCAAACAAATTGTTAATCTCACCAAGAAGCTATTGTTTACTGCTGATCGTATGGGAGAAGTTGCACCACTTGTCATATGTTTTAGACCTTTTCTCATGTTGATCTTGGTATCGCATTCGATAGATGCAACCTTAGCCAATATATCTGATATATCGAGTATCAAAGAGAAAAAGAAAACACGATACTACCGCAACTTTAGTCCAATCATCACGTTTATAACATAGCAGAGCAAATTCTACAGCAAAATACCATATAGTACGCGGGTTTAAAACCAACCAGATTTTCATTAGAGGGGCCCCTTGAGAGGAGAGCAGTAACAATATCTTTTGAGCTGAAAGTTTAAAAGACTTGGCTTATATCAGGATAGATAAAACTATGAATAGACAAAAAACTCAACTCATAAATTTCAAGAAATCACGCAAAAACCAAAGGGATGTTTTCGTGAGCGACAACATGAATCACAACAGAATACATTCCCCCAATATGCCAAAACATCTTTCTATTTCAAACCCCATCTACTCCCCTCCTCACCTATGACCATCCAACGAAACCATTCCAACATCCTCTAAAAAATGTAAGAATCAAAGCTCACGAGAAGTAGGAATAACTCGACTAAATCAACACAAACTAGCATCACACGGTTCCGCAGGGGCTTCTGCTAGTGCAGATGTAGATGTACTGCTAGTCGATTCCGTCTCAGTCAATACCGAAGATTGAATCGTAATGGGATCGATGAAGGTTGAAGATAAAAAGCTGCTTATATCAAAAGAAGATTGAGATGAGGAGGTGGAGTCAATGGATGAAGATTGCGATTGCTGTTGCGATTGAGACTGTGAGATGTCCGGTGAGTAGATGGAGGACGATGAAGATGTTGTCGAAGTGCTAGATTCTGAGACTGAAGGTGTATTTTGATTGACAAAGGATGAGGAAATCGAAGTTTCAGGGGAAATTAATGAAGTGAAAGGCAAGTTGGCGGAGACAGAAGCGGAAGTCGAAATCATACTCGACGAAGTACTGGATGAGACGGTTGATAAAGAAGAGGTTAGCGGTTGAGTTATTTCTGTCGTCGAAGTCGATTCCAATACCGAGCACTGGAAGACACCGATGATATCGGTGAGACGAACGATTGAGTTGTCGAACTGAAGCTAGGAGATATCGATATTGAGGTTGTGGTAGAAGTAGATCCGGGTGTAGTTATCGGTGTGTTTATTACAAGAGTTGATGATTGCGAACTTGAAGAACTCGAACTTGTGCTTGTGCTTGTGCTTGCAGAAAGAGTAAACGAGAGAACAGTACTGGACGTGCTATAAGAACAACTTCCCGATGAGATAGCACTGACAGTGGTATAAAATGCAGGACGAGCCGTTGCACAAATACCAACACTATCTTGACCTGTGCTTTGGTATACACCAATTGTACCGTTTCCGCAGCAGAAATTGCTAGTGCTAGCACCTATTGTGACTCTGTATTGTTGCCATGAAGTATCTGCGCATTTCCCGAGCGAGTTATAGCAATCGGTACCTTTCAAATGTCAACTTCAAGATGTGAGTAGTGATCGGAAATAAAATACTATCATTGCAACAATAAGGTGCAGATCCGGTCCTTGTCTTGCAAGTTTGGCCCGTGGGACAATAATATCCAGTGGTCCCTGGACACACCGATTCTCCTGCAAGCTTTGCTACGCCTCCAAGGATATTAGATAATGGGGTGTAGAGTGCATATCCTGGACCAATTCCGCTTGAATCTGTACATCCAGAACCGCAAGCACCTGGAGCATTAGCAGCAGTAAGACAGTTGCACGCATTAGTGACGGCACCAGAACCTCCAAGTAAAGCGCAAACACCGCTGGCAAGTCCGTCAAGTAAAGGAGAACCGACGGTCTTGAGTAGTGGGCATTGCACAGCTGACAAGACAGCTACGGCAAGATAACAAGCGTTTAAAGGGCAGCACGACATGGTGAATTGCTCGGTATTCTTCCGATGATGAAGGATACTTTGAAGAATTTAAAAGGGAATAGCAGATGTCAGACGCTTTCACAGCGTTTCATTCATGGAATGCTGTGTCTTCTACTACTCAACAGCATCAATGGAATATGTGCAGATCAAGACCTATTGAGGACACGGCGATCTTGAAGTGTATGCGTTTGACAACATATTTGTCCAGCGTGCTGATAAATTCACATAGGCAGGCTATTCGGTGGAGGAAAAACGGGCAACAGTTGATCATTGGTGAAACCTTTCAATGATCTAACTACGCTCTTGAGTATATACAAACTTGTGTCGGGACTATGTTCACAAGCAAAATCTAGTCAATGTCTCGAAGAATCCTTCAAGATTGGAAAGATTGGATATCAACGCGGAGCCGCTGAGTCCACAATGTGAATGTTTTCCAGCCAATGAGGCAGACAATTCTCCATGAATGCAAAGGCGTGACAATGAGGCTCATGTGCGTAAGGAATGAGACGTCTGCCACAAATTATTAACGCGTGTAGACTTCGACACGAGGAATTCAAGACCACCAGATAGACGACTTGAGATGAATAGTAGAGCTATCTACTATCTAACTCGTAGCTATCTTCCAAATATGTCGGTTGGTAACACAAATCGAGGTAGTTTGCACATTTCCGGATATCCGCGGGGCAATGCAGTATGTTTAATTGAAGGGCGATGATTGGAGATGAGGATTCCACACAGTGGAATGGGTGACTAATCCATAAAAAGGGGGCGCGACGTCGGAGGCTGCTGCTTTAAACGCATGCGACTAATGACCTACAGTGAGCCCAGCCATTTTAGTAAGCGATGTTGTATTCCATTTGCACAGATATGACATATAATTGAACTGGAAGGGATAAGTCGTATGGGTAGACGTAGAGATATGTTCCTAAAGAGACGCTTTAAAATCATATAGGACTAACTTATGAGCTTATAATGTACTCGAACATTACAATGCTCCCTGTCTGGGTATCGAAATATCTGACATCTGCCATTGTAAAGGCGGCACTCGATACCTCCGTATAGAGAGTAGTCTCCCCCATCATCCCGCATGGAGGGGCAATATGAAATTTCTTATCGATGGCGTTATTTCACGATAACAGCTGCGGAGCAGAAAAAGAAGCAAGATACAATCAAACACCGAGAAGACAAGAAGACGACGGAATTGGTAAGGAGATATCTCGTTCTTTACTTTTGGTCCTCTCTCTCTCTCTATTACAACTGGATATTAGTTGTATTTAACATCTACTTCATACGTCTATGTATTCGTTGATCTGTTTCTATATCTACATATCTAATACATACTTTATTCCTTGGATCATATCTATCTGATAAGATTATTCCCTTTGATATCTTGTCGCAGTTCATCATATCCCACACTGGAACAGTAGATAGGAGTTCACGGAATTCATCATGACTCCAATATCTCTTCTTACAGGTATTGATGCGACATCTCACATTCATCTTATAGTTGGATACAATCCATTAGCAGGTGCCAGATGCACGAAGTCTATTGAAGTAGGAGCAAAACCAATCCTCATTGCGCCAGAGTCCTCCGAGTTACATTACACGTTACAAAAGCGAATTGAGACTGGAGAAGTGCAATGGCTGAAGAAGTCATTCGAAGACAATGATGTTATGACCCTAGGTAGAGAAGAGATCGGTAGAGTAGTCGATGCAGTCTTTGTTACCTCGGGACCTCGAGATCCATTGAGTGAGTATGGCTATCTATTGCTTGTGAGAATGTAAAGCTAATTTACCCAGGTGCACATATCTCACAACTTTGCAAACGTAATCGCATACCAGTCAATGTAGCAGATGCATCAAGTCTCTGCACATTCTCACTTCTTTCCACATACACCGATGGGCCACTTCAAATCGGTGTAACAACTAATGGTAGAGGCTGTAAACTCTCCTCTCGAATTCGTCGCGAAATAGCCTCATCACTTCCTAAAAATCTAGGAGAATCATGTTTACGACTCGGTACCATTCGAAGACGTATACAAGAAGAAGATCACTTGGCGCATCTCACTGCAGCCGGAGACTTGGAAAATGAGGAAGAAATAGATCAAAGTTCTACTTTCAATAAACTTATCACGGAGGCAGATCTAGATGCTGCCAAAAATAGACGAATGAGATGGCTTTCTCAAATATGTGAATATTGGCCCCTTCGTCGCCTTGCATCGATAACCGATTCGGACGTCGACAGTGTCTTAAGATCTTACGCCACCAACCCATCAACTTCCACTCCTCTTGATACGTCCAGTCTCGATTCCCGCGTCTCAAAACATCCACAAATAATCCTGGCCGGTTCTGGACCTGGCCATCCTGATCTTCTCACTCGCGCAACCCACAAAGCCATTCTTTCTGCTGATATAATCCTCGCTGATAAACTTGTTCCTTCAGGAGTCCTCGACCTAATCCCACGTCGAACACCTATTCACATTGCGCGCAAATTTCCAGGCAACGCCGAACTAGCTCAACAGGAGTTATTATCTCTTGGATTAGCTGGTCTTCAGGCTGGCAAAACTGTTTTACGATTAAAACAAGGTGACCCCTATATATATGGAAGAGGAGGAGAAGAGTTTGAATTTTTCCGCAAGCAAGGATACGGGGATCGAGTTGTTGTTTTACCTGGAATCACAAGTGCGCTGAGTGCACCACTGTTTGCTGGAATACCGGCGACACAAAGAAGTGTTAGTGATCAAGTACTTATATGTACTGGGACTGGCCGGAAAGGAAAACCTACCGTGCCACCACAACATGTGGCGACCCAAACTGTGGTCTTTTTGATGGCGCTTCATAGAATCAAGGGTTTAGTGGCTGATCTCACCACCCACGATTCCGAAGACGCGAAAGTAGTTGATGAGAATGGGAATGTTGATCAAAGTAGGAAGCTATGGCCACTCAGCACACCATGTGCAGTAATAGAAAGAGCATCATGTCCGGATCAAAGGGTCGTAAGGACTTCTTTAGAGTGGGTCGTAGATGCTATTGAGGAAGTCGGTAGTAGACCGCCTGGATTATTGGTACTTGGAGCTGCATGCGAGGTTTTGTTTAATCAAAATTCTAGTAAGGAGGGGAGAAAATGGGTTGTTGAAGAGGGCTTTAAGGGTCTGGAGGACCTGGGGCTAGGAGAAGTTGGGCTTGGGAGTTGTGGTATTGACGGCGAGAGGCCGGATGTTGTGAGGGGGGATAGTTTTGGGAGGGAATTGAAAGTTTAAGGGGACCAAATATGATACCATAGATTTTGTGATACAAATTCGTTCATACATTCATAAACGTCTTCAGTGAAGCTGGGCTCGAGAAGTTATTTTCACTATCTATGTCTTCCCACCAATTTCCCAAAAAAGGGAATTTATACAGGACTCAAGCACTATTGAAAAGTGACATAATGACTCCTCGCTATGAAAAAATTGCATCTCCATTGCTATACACAACATTCTGGGTATATCCGCATTCCATAACATCATCATCATCATCATACATCATGTACAAAACGCCGGGTTGGACACCTCCCTTAGGCGCCTGGGACTATTCTTGTGAAAGGAGCCTGATTCCTCGATGGTCTACACTCTCGTATCTGGCCCATATGATGGCTCGGAGTGAATTGCCTTGACGACCTTAGCTTGGATCAGAGTATAATCGTCCCACCCAAGTTATCGCAAGGGCTAGCGATCAGGCATGTCAATGAAATCCAACAGGACTAGCTCCCCAAAACCGATAGATATCCAATTTTCGATCTGTGCCATGGTAGCGTAGTGGAAAGCTTGCGATTAACGGTGCGCTCCCTTTTCTGCATCTACACATGCATCAAGTCTGAAAATCACTCATCATCAAACGACGGCGGCGCAACACTCATCCTCAACTGCCTCTGTCTCTGCTGACTTTGCAATCCCAATCTCTCAACCGCATACCCCAATCTCTCCTTCTTCTGCCTCAAAACCTTCAATCTCATCGCTTTCTCCTCATTTCCCCCTCCACTCCCAAAGGGACTCTTGTTCATTTTATTCAGGCCCAATTCCCAGCTCTTTTTGCGACTTAGCTTGCTGGCTTTGGATGTATGGTTGGACATTGAATCGGAAGATTCGAGACGTCCGGAAAGAAGTTGGGAACGTGCGATGAGTTGTTCTTCTTTGCGCTGGAGACGGGAAGTGAGAGATTCAGATCGGGAGAGGAGGGTTTCGATCGCAGGCTCGAGTTCTTCGGCTAGGGAACGTTGGGCTGCGTTGAGGGTGGTGGAGGGGGTGAGTTCGAAGTGCTGAGGGGTGAGGGTGTTAGTTTGGGGGTTTCTTTGTGTGTGGGAGGTTTGGGGGTGGAGCTCTGGGGATGGATGGATGGATGATTGAATAAGGAGGATAGTGAATGGGAAGCATACTCTTGTGGTACTCAAAACGGTTTTCAGACGGGGAAAATCAGAGATACCGGAATCGAGGATGGATATACTGTTATCTAGGGTGCTTAAAGAGGCTCGTAGAGAAGCTACGGAAGAAGAAAGAAGAACGGAGGGGTTTTGCGAATTCATTTTGGTGGATGCTGTCAGTGGACTGGTTGAAGGTAAAACTGTAACTCTGGGTTGAGAGAGAGTTTGTGGGCTTGATATGCTGTAAATTGAGGTTGTTGATGTTTGCGCAGGAAGACGCGATGGTTGCTGTGACAGGGATATTTACTCCATGTGAGTTTTTTTGGAGGGGTGAATAAGGGGTCACCGGGAGATGTTTGTTACTACTAATAAGTATTCCTGAAGTCTTGTGGTTTCTACAACTGCTTTCGTCAACGCATATTTGCACAATGGAATGATATATATTAAACCATCTCAAAGTCAAATACCAAGATGAAATTCTATTCATCAGCGTTTTTAATGTCAATGTTGCACTCCTGCGATTCATGAGATCGGATAACAGCGGTCTTGTAAGTTACGTAAGCAACATCGATTTGCAAGCATCCTTATCAGAAAATAATCTCAACATTTCAACGATAAACATTTCTATTATCAGCATATCAAGGCAGGATATTCAAGATGGCATCGATGGTACCAAGATTCAGATGTCTAAATGCACCTCCATTGAGACAGACATCAAGAAATATCCTTGCAATTCCTACTACAGCTACACGCTCCCTCGCCACTGAGGCAGATGCCTCCAAACCAGAACCTATCACAAAAAGACGTCCTACATACTTCAAAGACAAGATCAATGCCGTCCCATCGTTTTCCGAGTTCGTGGGTTTGCCAGATAAGCCATTAACCTCCGAGGATGCACTTGAGTTGCGAACTGCAATGGTTGGACCACCAGGAAAGAGGAGACAAATCACAAGATTACCTGAATGGTTGAAGACGCCAATTCCTGACAATTCGAATTACAAGAAGATTAAGAAAGATCTGCGAGGTTTGAATCTACACACTGTATGCGAGGAAGCAAGATGTCCGAATATTTCGGATTGTTGGGGCGGCGGTGACAAGAGTGCTGCGACTGCGACAATTATGTTGATGGGAGACACTTGCACAAGAGGATGTCGATTCTGTAGTGTTAAAACGTCAAAAGCGCCAGCTCCGTTGGATCCTCATGAACCGGAACATACTGCCGAAGCATTGTCGAGATGGGGCTTGGGATATGTCGTTTTGACATCTGTGGATCGAGATGATCTTGCAGATGGAGGGGCAAGACATTTCGCAGAGACCATTATGAAGATTAAGCAAAAGAAGTCGTCGATATTGGTTGAGGCTTTGACGGGTGATTATGCGGGAGATTTGGAAATGGTGAAGTTGGTCGCGGAAAGTGGTTTGGATGTTTATGCGCATAACATGGAGACTACTGAGGAACTCACACCATTTGTTCGCGATCGAAGAGCGAAATATAGACAAAGCTTGAAGGTCTTGGATGCGGCAAAGAAGGCTAAGCCTTCCTTAATTACGAAGACGAGTATTATGCTTGGGTTGGGAGAAACTGAAGAAGCATTGTGGCAAACATTGAGAGGTATGACATGTCTGTCCGTCTTTAACACAGTTCACTGCTAATAATTTATGATTAGATCTTCGAGAAGTCAATGTTGATGTTGTTACTTTCGGTCAATACATGCGCCCAACCAAGCGTCACATGAAAGTAGAGGAATATATTACGCCCGAAGCTTTCGAGATGTGGCGTCAACGCGCGTTAGATCTTGGTTTCTTATACTGTGCCAGTGGACCTTTAGTAAGAAGTTCTTACAAAGCTGGTGAGGCATTCATAGAGAATGTTCTTAAGAAGAGAAAGGGTATAACGATATTGACCGATGAAGCGACTGGTATGACTAAAGCGATTGTATAATATTATCTCAGTCTTGCAATTAATACTTCAACGTATGATAAGATGAGAACGGCGTTTGGGAGCTGTCATTGGTGGCGGGAAGGTATAGATGACAATTGCATCTGAACACCAAATTAGATATCTGTTATAAATTACAAAACTTTTTTCAACCAATTTATTCTGCTTTTCGTAATTTCTCATTTCTCATTTAGTATTTCCTCCATGTTTTCGGTTTTGGGGAGTCGTTCTGTCAAGTGAGGCTGGAAATTTTCGTTTCGGGTAATTTTGCGTTGAAATAATTCCGGATTGGGTCAATAAATTTGCGCAAACGAAAGAATACCATCACCAGGAATGAAGTCGCAGCAATTGTTCAAAAATGCCGCGACTATAGAATGAGCATTCCCCTCCTAGTCCCGGCGCTCCTTCCCTAGCCTATCATTTCTACATCAACGACAACAACAACGAGAGTCCCCTCCAAAAAAAATCACCAATCACAATGTATCTTCGACTCCCCCTTACCTCGCTTATCCTCAGCACATTTACCCGGCGTTCATTCTCCCAAACTCCACCCTCAGATCCTGAATCGCAGGCCTCGCATATCCTGCAAGAATGTCTTCAGGAGCGCTCCGTTCCCTATTCGAATGCTACTTCTCCGAACTGGGCCAATTTGACTACTCCTTTCAATTTACGTCTGAAGTACACACCTACGGTGGTAACGTTACCGCAGACGGAGGAGCAGGTGGGGAATAGTGTGGTTTGTGCTGCGAGGGCGGGGTTGAAGGTTCAGCCGAGGGGTGGGGGACATAGTTATGCGAGTTATAGTATTGGAGGGAAGAATGGCAGTGTGGTGGTCGATATGAGTGGGTTTGATGAGATTTTGGTGGATCAGAGTGAGTTTCTATTTATACTTAGCTTTTATGAGGGGGGATGAGGGTTTGACGTTTTCGGTTGCAGAATCGTATATTGCGAAGATAGGCGCGGGTCAGAGATTGGGTAATGTGGCATTGGATATTCATGCGCAGGGCGGAAGAGCTTTACCGCATGGAACGTGTGCTGGTGTTGGGATAGGTAAGATACTCATACCAAAACTGCATTATTGGTATGAGCACATTTTAATTTGGTGAGCAGGCGGACATGCAACTCATGGAGGATATGGCTACGATTCCCGTCTCTGGGGGCTCGCACTTGATACAATCGTTGGACTCGACGTTGTTCTCGCCAACGGCACATTGGTCCATACAACCGAAACTGAGAATACCGATCTCTGGTACGCATTACGAGGCGCTGCCGATGCTATTGGCATCGTCACAAATTTCTATATGCAAACCTTGGCTGCACCAGCCGAAGTGACATATTTCACGGCCAATCTCTCATCTACGCTTTCCAGCGCAGACAAAGTCTCTACCGCGTTTTTGAAAACGCAGGATTTCGTTCTGAACAGCCCTCTACTCACCCCGAATATATCATTTGGATTCAACGTCAACAGTGCAGGTGGTCTCGCCATCACAGGAATGTGCACTTTTTGCGATCTTGTCCATTTTCGGGACATCGTCTTCCCTCAACTTGTATCTGGTTTCGATATCGATTCCCAAAACATCACAAATCTATCTTGGATCGACACACTAGCTACACTCGCGGCACCTGATCCTCTAGCTCAACCCCTCTTAAACTACGATTTACACGATACCTTCTATGTCAAATCTCTCGTGACCAAGAACGAAAAACCTCTTTCCCCCGAAGCGGTCCATGCGTTTTTCTCCTACATCCTCTCTCATCAATCTTCAGAAATCCCATATTTCTCCATCATCAATCTGTACGGTGCCCCCGGCTCCGCGATTGATAGCGGAGAGCTATCTTCCTCGAGTCATGCAGACATGGATGCGCTCTGGGTATTCCAGAATTACGGATACACGCCGAACCATCTTCCACCCTGGGATAATCGCATCACAGACGTGATTGAAGGTATGACCGTCGCGGTCATCGACGCACAACCAAATGGTAATTTCTCCGGCTATGTGAATTATGTGGATCCCGACTTGTCGGCGGAAGAGGCGGCGGAACAGTATTATGGAAATAGTACGTATGATAGGTTGTTGGGCATAAAGACGGATGTGGATAGCGGGTTTGTGTTTTGGAGTAAGTGGTTTTTTTTCTTGCTTTTGGGCTGGGTCAGATGGTGGTGTGGATCGTGTGTGTGAAGATGTGTTTGGTGTGATGTCACTGGTGTGAGAAGGAATTTCTAACGAGTGTATATTCTAGATCCGCAAGCTATTGGAAATGTGGGAGTTTTGCCTGTGGGAATCAGAGAGGAGTAATTGAGGTTGATTTGGATGGGTTTTGCATTCTTGGGGGCTTGGAGTTTGAGTCTTGATTCTTGATTCTTGGATCTTGGATCTTGGGTTGTGGATTGCACTTAGACGATGTTGCATATAGATGGTGTTGAGGTTAACATTTAATGGCGGAGCAATGGCTGGTTGGATTTCGTTCAGCGTGTTGTTTTTTCTTCCGTGTCATTGTTTTGGGGAACCTTTTCAAGTATGGTTTGTATCAAATTCTCTGGATTCCGATTCTCAGCGTCGAAATTATTCAGCTCAATTTCGTTTCATTCATTGACTTTGTATGGTGCTCTAAGTTATGACTACGATTAGTGACATTTAGTCAACGAGTAACCTGATTTGATTGATTGGCTACTCAACCGACACCTTTCCATAACCATTCCATACGACGATTGAAATATTTCCAATCCTAGGCTCTTTTATTGTGGCATGTTAAAAGTAATATTTCCTTCTCTGGCAGTTCAGAACAAATTTTGATAAATTGAGAGATCGCTACGGAAATCAGGTGCTTTGGCTTCTGGTATACGATCAAGCCGCAATTCACTTTATCAAATCGAGTCATTCGATTTGGTTCAATGAGTCTTATCTTTCGATTTAGAGTCTTTTCTTGGGGTTAAGTATTCTCCATGCCTAGCTTCATAAATTGCCTCCTTTTCTCCAAGACATTCAAGCAAAAAACCTTCACCACAATCCAACTTCGTAAAACCACTTCTGAGAAGGTTTGCAGCATATTTTAACAGGCGACCTGAAGTAATCTATGCTTAAAGCATATTCAGGATTCATTACATATCTCTTCAAAGACGGATCCCCATTTACGCTTTACGCACTTTGACACGATGATCTCTAAGAACAATGTCGCAAGTGTTCCTCTTCAACAATGTAAGTTCCATCCACAGTCTCACAAAACCTTGAGCTGATCTTGATACCAAGTCAAAATATCCACCCACCAAACAGACAACAAACAAAAGATGAAAACAGAGCGAAAAGACTACATCGAACTTGCTCGATTTCTCTTTGGAGAGAATTGGCCGTTTACAAAGACGATCCTCACCTTCTTTCGCTACGAAAAATGTTTCCCCCCATCACTCTCACTCGAATCTAGGGCCGCAGAATCTTTGATTGTTGGGACAAATCTGGCTTCCGCATACATATCCGACATACCTGAAAATAAAATGATGCCTGAATCCAGATACACATCCATGGAACAACGAATCAACCAGAACGAGGTGTATGAAACTTTGGGCATTCTTCGATCTTGGGAAAGCTTTGCCGGATCTGAAAATTGTAATCAAGATTCTTCGGTGATCATTCCGTCATGTGCATTACTGATACCTATATGTGTAGATCAACTCGATGATTCTTTTAATCTATTCATTACAGAGTTTCGCAGACCTGATTTTGTTAATAAAATCTGCTGCAATCACCCCTCTAGGACTACAGTCAATCGTTCGGCCACAAATCCACCGAGAGTGATCAAATTAATGAAAATACTTTACGATGATGCTCAGTGGGAATACACAAAGCTCGCGCTTGAATGGGGCTTCACTCGAACAAATCACACAGAAACAAAGGTGGCTCGGCTTTACACAGAAGGATGCAAAGTAGCCGAGGAATACAGACGTCTACTTAATTCCAAAGATATTGCAGAAGAAGAGATAAATAGAGCCTTGCGTAAGTATCTTGACGAGAGTTGTTTTGATATCAACGAGGCTGATGTGGAAGCCACATTGGATATTGTGCAGGCTTGGGACTACTATATGTCACGTCAGTTCGATCTTTCCTCTCCCTCATACTGCTGCCTATGATTGATTTACTAATATATCGCTTAGAAAATGCAGACAAAATTCTCAAATTCTTGGAGGATGTCGGGAATATTGACAGGGATTAGGAATTATGGTGAGAAATACAGTGGAGTTTGGTGAGAGCACTAGTGTGCATTTGGTACTTCAACACGAGATTTTTTAGTATGAATTATTCAAATTCTTTAACAATCAATACTCTCTGATTATGAATGAGTATTTTATTGGTTGAAATTAAGATCTATTTGCCACTTGTTTGTGTTAATCAAAATCTTCGGTAAATGACATATGAAAGACATATGAAGTGAAGCTAGCTACTGCTTTGCTTTCTCTTCTTCTTTAATTTTTTACTTCTCTGTAGATCATATAACATGTTAAAAGTATGAAGAGAACACATCGCATCCCCAAGATCTGCGACTGGTTCATATCCTTCGCCTCTGCATTAGCTACAAAATACATTTCATTCGACAACACTTTGATCGGTAGATACTTTGACTCCCATAGATAGACACCACAGTCCCTTCCAGAATAAATTGCATATTCTCTATCCTAGATATATCGGATTCGTGTTGACCCATGGTATGTGCTTTTCTCTCATATATCAAGATTTCCGAGACCTTTTAGTAGCCACCGAAATGGCATTATGGTAACTTGAGACACTCCGGTAAAACATAGCACCTGTGGGGTAGGAGTTTTAGAATTAGTAGCAAAAAGACGCTCTAGATATTCGGTTGGTAAAGACCATATCTTCCAAGTTTGAAGATAGCGTAGATTGGTTGAATCTTGGTTGAGGCTAATTGGCTTGGCAGATAGGCGAGGATGCGCTATCAACCACCGCATGCTTTCACTCGAAATCTATGCTAACACGTGTACGCTTCATTTTCGATGAGTGTGCATTGCATTCATAGTGCTAATATAACTGTCAAGGTACAGGTAAAGACTTATATTGTACCATAAGGGTAGAAGAGCTATGGAAGAGTAAGGCCCTATTTATAGGAAGCAGGGCACGCTAATGGTCTATGCCTAAGGCACGAAGGCAACTACAGAACATGTAGTTGGCGCCGTGACAATAACCTCAATCTGGAGAACTATTAGAGGTTTCAATTGCATCTACTTGAAACTGTCTCTGGGAAAGCAGCACCCATGGTTTAATGCTTCTAATTTGTTCGTTGTCGATCCCATATTTTGCTATAAAAAAGGAAAGCTTAATCGAGATATCAGTCGTGCAGAGAACTAGCTTGACTGGGTTCATACTCGTAATTGGATGTTAGGAAAGCAATTGAATGCTTGTGACTCGATGATTTTGGACAGATCTTTTGAATAGACAAATTGGGTAGCATTATACACATTACCCTAAGAATTCCACTAACTCAATGCGTGCGAATTTCCAAAAATTCTATAGATCATGAAGTCGAATATATCATCATTTTACGCCTCACAATTACAATTGCTCCTCAATTTAGTCTAAAGTTTCATGGGTCGAAGGGTAGCAAAGTAGTAGTAGGTAGCCAGCCTTGTTCCTTGTGTAAGTTCACTTCAAGAAATAATTGGCGTGTAATGAACTAAAAGAGGGTTTGAACATACACTAATACGAAAACCAGTCACAAACATGTCGTCACTGAGTGCAAATCTACAAATAAAATAGAAAGTGATACTTCTAGGGAGTGCGCATATACTGTTTTTTTGGACTCCGCTAATGAGTTTCTTTGAAAAGTCTATAATCAAGTACCTTTTTCCCTTTTGTTTTCGAGTTTTCTTTTGGCCCCACAATTTTTGTGTTTGACAAGCGAGTTCTCGTCTCAAGTATATCTATCTATCACTTCGAAGTATAGGATTTCTTATACAATGGTGATCGGCTG
The DNA here is from genome assembly GCA_004379285.1 of Botryotinia calthae. Classification (NCBI taxonomy): domain Eukaryota; kingdom Fungi; phylum Ascomycota; class Leotiomycetes; order Helotiales; family Sclerotiniaceae; genus Botryotinia; species Botryotinia calthae. The sequence continues at coordinate 19,762 of PHWZ01000029.1, forward strand.
ATCGTATGGAGAGTTGAGCGTCACTTGACTTATTGATGTGAGTTGTAAGAGTAAGAAGTGATCAACGTCTGATATATGGTTGGATATTGAGATGATCCCGTGGAAAAATCACCAACTCTGTCGAGGGTCTGGTTCTGCCATGTACTAACAAATTTCCTCGAAAGTTAGGGCGTTCCATGAATCTGTAAATTTTGAGAGGTTGAAAACGCGCTAATAGCTCTTTAAATAACGAACTCTCAGGAATTAACTCTAGCCTGTTGAATAAAAATTCAAGCGTGTGATGTTTACTGAATCAAGCATTTTATCGGCCAGTTTCGCGATAGACTCACAATCAAGAAAGACCAATCATCTGTGATAAGTTACAGCGGGGACTATTTGTCAAAAAAACAGGGGAAGGAGGCAGGCAAAACGTGGTTTGAATTTTTTAGGAAACCTGCGACATAGATGAACGTGCCATGATGTACGAGTATTGCTTGTTTCATAGGTACAATCCGAGCAAGTTTTCAACTCTAGAACAGTATCAACACACCATATCTATCATCAAGCATGCATTGTAGAAGTGATAGATGAGCTTTTAACAATTCTAATGGTGTTTAGATCAGCCCTATCAGGTCTTAAAATCAACCGTTTTGCGAGTAGAGGCGCTACGCGGAGAAAGTGTAGAGCCCAACAAGCCAAATTCTCTAACATGAATTCCTGAACAACCCGGTCTCTAATAGTCGTCAATTCTACGGGAGCTTTGATAAGTTTCGTGAGAACAGTTGCTTAGATCTGGTCGATTATCTCAAACCCACTTAGCTCCACATTTATCATTGAAATTCACTCATAATATTGTATCGCTTTAGCAATATATGTATCGTAGTTGAAGAGATATCTCTACACCAAATCGAGAACCTTGCACCCTGGCCGAGTCAGTTAACAGGTTGCTTGCACATCAACGAATAAAAATCCAAACACCTTAAGAACCAGTGTGTAAGTATGCTGTTTGTTCCCCTCGCGGGGTTTGTTTCGAAAAGTTCGTCCTCATCCTCAGCACCCATCTGGATTCCCTATATCTTTATTTCATTCTCAAAAATTTGTTCAATAAAAGTTCTACCACTACTTCTTGTGTTCGACCGCTCCTCACCATTCATCACTACCTTTATTCAAACAATTAATATTATTATTCAATCCCCTATTCTACCATTCACTCTTCTCTTCACCATCTTTTTGCCAATTTTTTGGTTCCTATCTCTATTTCGCGTCATGCCCCAATACAGGTGGATTGCTCGGTCGCTCGAATATGTCCTTATATGTATAGTTTTACACTCAGCTTTGGCATGAAAATTGATAGCAAGTCAAAAATTGTGGAGGACGGTAAAATCATATATGAATATCACGGGAATATTATATTTAGCTTCACAGCTTTGATGCCGATTCTTTTTCTGTCAAGAGGCACTCCAAAATCTGTCGAACATTAGGCCAGACATGTTCAACCAAGGAATGACGCAAGCCATCAAGAACCACCCACTCAAGAGTGGCGAAACCTTGACCACGGGCACGATATTGATCAAGCACAGCCGCGAGAGCTTTGGATCTAGACAAAGGGACGAAGACGTCTTCCATTCCGTGCAGCATATACAACCGTGTCTTCTTTGCCCAACTTTCGGATAGTCCATTTCTTTCTTGCATCTGTGCTATTGTTTCCAGCGGCGTCGCGGAAAACCCGGCCCATGTGATGACAGCTGCAAGGTCCGCCGCCTTTCTCCGAGTGAGCAAAAATAAATACAAGATCGAAGCACCCTGACTATCTCCCATGAATACGATTCTGTTCGCAGGCGTACCCATTGTAACCTCCGTATCAATGAGATATTCAAAATAATCAAGTGAAACTTCAATATCGCGCACGTTAGAACGATGCTGTCCAAACTCATCGGTTTTTAAAGGATCTCCAGCTGAAGGAACAGGCTGATCAATATTATACCAGGTATGCTTTCCAGGAGAAGGCCAAATGTTTGCCAGACCTTGTGGGATAATGACCTTGACATTTTGAAGTATGGGCGACTTATGGACATGATATGCGACAGATAATCTATTGGGAGGATTCTGGTTGAACTGGTCGGCGGACCAACCATAGCCATGCAAGAAGATGAATGTAGCAGGTTGAGCCAGCTCCGTAGAAACTTTGGGGGGTAAAATGGTGATTGGGAGCCTGCGCTGATTTTCCGAGGACATCTTGCTATCTTCAACTACTCCTCTGACCATCGAAGCAGTTCGTTGTGATATCAATAGCTTCTTTTCTGGAATAATAATGGCAGTAGGTTTGTATATTACGACAGAACTTGAGAGTGAAGATTAACTTATAAACCATACATACTACACTATACCAAGGCGCGGAGCGCGAGACGAGCTTACATAAGCAAATATAGTCTCGTGTCATGGGCCAATCAAAAGCATTAAGCTGGGCCGGTTTTCTGACTAATCACTATGCGGTGCGCGCGTCAAGACATTCACAAAATGAGAACCAGAGTTTCTTCTAGATACGGGTTGGGTTGCCTTTGGACCATTTCACCAGCAACTGGTTTCACGGTTTTCAATAAAGGAGCGATACTCATGATTTCAACATTCATCGAGTTGATGATCAGACTCTTTAATGCACCTGTCTGATCGGAGCTCAAGCCTCATGACTTGCGGCGGGCTGAGTATTTTCACGTCTCACGAAGGAATTGTAATCTTGTATGGGTGCATTTGCAGCTAGATACAGTTTCGACACCAACTCAAATCCATCAATCTCAGCCGAAACATCTTCTATCAACAGCGATGACCATGCACCAGAACAACCGCACACTGACTCCAGGTATGGTGATTAACCTAGTTCATCCCCATGCATCATCTAGAAGAACAGTGCACTTTGTTACACAACTATCAACGTGTGAGTGAGTCGCCGAGTTGCCCTTGGATATCTCGCCTTTCCGAACTCATTATACGGTGAGCTTCATCATTTTTCTTCATTTTTTTGTTCAACCTCCGGAGTCTGTCATGAAGTTCTTCGACATCAGTGCGATCATTTGAGTTGAAGGATATTTCCTCCAGCGTGTCAATCCAGATTGTCTCCATCAATTCATTTGCCTTCGAATCTCTCAGCATGAATGTTAGTTCCCAACAATCGTGAACCATTTCTTGGATGATCGAAACAGGAGCATCGACTCGGTGATGGACGGCACAATGTCTTATCTGCGCGACCCTACAGAGCATATCCTTGAATTTATTGACACTCATACCAAAAAGGTCCAGATCAGCCTCATTTATGTGAACACTTCGCAATACTTTGTAAAATTCATGAAGTTCAGCGTGGCCCGCTTTGCACCAGAGTAAAGCGCGAAACAACCTGCCATAATCGTATTTTTGAGCCCAATTATACAATGCTCTTACAATGCAATGATGGGTATCATCCAAAATCTGTTGCTGTATTTCAAAATTGTAGAAATGTTTCATATGTTGCTGTGGTGTGCGATAACGGCCAATGTATTGATATTGAGAAGTGGGCGATATCATCGTTGAAGCCTTGACTTTACACACAGATAGTGTCAGGAAAAAGACTCATCAAAAGCTCAAACTATGCAACATACCATAATTGCCACCAGTATTAATACCGAATCTATTATGAGCTTGGTAAGATCCACCGAGGTTGTTGATCCTTCTTCTCTGGTGGGCCCTCTTAGGACTGGGCGTGCTGCGCCGACGCTTAAGAGACGGATCGAGTCTTGTCGCGCGGCCTCTCTCTCTTTGAGGTTCTATCAAACATGAATCGCCAGAATCATGCGTTTCTTGCTTGCGAGAAGGTTGTGCTGGACCTTGATTTTGTGTGACTAGTTTCTGCGAGCTTGTAGAAGCTTGGTCATCTTTTCTAGGATCTTTTGTTGCCTCGCGTGTGTCTACTTGTCCTCCTTTGTATTCGGCGTCCTTCGTGGCTGCCAACGTTGTTGAATCTCTTCCAATTATAGCCTTGCTTTCTCTAGCAGTACGTTCCAAAATCAGCGCAGGTTCGTTTTTTGACTAGGGATGATTAGTCAATTTCGCATTCTCATGATCTGCCAACATACGTTCTTCTCCTCATTTGGTCCGAGAGGATCAAGTAGCAGAGGAACTTCATCCCCATTTCTTCTCGCCGCATTCACGGATTCTCCAGGCTTGCCTGTATCCTTAGGTGTGGCCGGAATGAACCAGTCAAGATCTTTGAGCACTTCGAGTTTCTTTTCGTACCACCCTTCTTGTATTGTGCCTTTGAGTAAATCCACAATATCTTCTACACTCAGATGGCCTAACCAACATGATGATTTTATTTGATTAGCCTGTACTATATTCCTCAAATGATCTGTTTCAAGAATAGATCCATCACCACTGCCAATACATTCTCTAAATGTGAGGAATGCCAGCTTCTTATGAAGTTCCCCTGCCGTATCATTTCGAAGCCAGGGGAATAAATTTTCAGAACCCGTCATCATAGTTCCGTCTGACATGCTCGCAAAAATCGTACATGATGAAATTTCCGATGGGAATAGAAAGACGATTGATAGTTCACAATTGACAGAAATTCTATCGTCAAGTTGAGATTTGCGCATGTGCAATTTTTTCAATTTGATTTTGTGTGCGTTAATTAATCTCTATCCATTCATTCAAAAGGAGTGAATCAAATCGGAGAGCGAAATACGATTGCGAGTGTAAAGTAGCCTGAGAGGATGAAAGCTTGATTACTTTACATCTATCATTGTTTATTGACCATACCTCAGTGTTAAACTAGACTTCTGAGCACTCCGGGGTGCCATATGAAAGATTGTTCTTGAATTTAAGAACTTTTCCTTGTAGTTGAGGGCAGGGCATTTTTGGTGAGATTTGATTGAAAACAATCTCTAGCTAGATGTATGTAGGTGGCACTTCAAGCCAGTTTCAAGATCTTAGTTCCATCTCAGTCTCAGTTGAAGCTCTCAGATTTAGTTCCGTTAAACCTTGCCGAATGGCAAGCATAGCATCTATCGACATCTAGATCCATAGCAACAAGATCTAACTCGTGTCTTGTGCGAGAAGTGTTAGGTTCGAATATCGAGTTCAATGTTACTTGCAAGACGGAAGCCAGAGAACTATGATACATATTTCGATTTGAGATCATAGCTTTCATCCTATTTGGCACAAGACTTTCGACTCCATAGCGAATGATGTCTTATCTAAATTCTTCAATACCATAGAGATTGGTGGAAGTATCAGCGCACATCATTGGCAACGTCAATGGTCAAATCTAACTCCCTACAAGGCATGCCGTAGATTATTCTTGAATTCCAAGTTTCCAAGCAGCAAAGAAAGCGGTGGAGCAAATTTCCCGCGTGGGGATATTCACTTGTAAATTCGAAGCTTACTTTTTCTTTGTTATTCGTTTTGTGACCCATGATACCATCTAATATTGAATTTCATGAAAGAGGAATGAATTGGCGAAATAAGGGAATCCGGCATGAATTTGTGGTAAAAGTATGATGTTGTGGAATCTTGTAATGCAGCATACATGATAACACTTCCCCCAAAGTAAGAACGTGGAATTATTTAGAGCGAAAAGGCAAATCATGTATATCATGGAGCAAGAGGGGTATCGGTACTTGGTACGATTCTTGTGCATTAAAGAATTTTGGAGGGTGAAATTGCTATTTGAGGTCGCTTAGCAAGGGAAAAACTGACAAAACTAGATACACAAATCGGCACAACTCAATGTCTTACTTTCGTATCTTATTAACGCTGAGGTTTGCTATAATATAAGAGATTTGGGAGATAAGTCTCCTAGAGATGGTTTGAATATTTAATTTTGCTTGCTACTTCTTTTTACAATATCAAAACCCTCAATCTCAATCATCTCCCCACTCTTCATTGCTACTCTCACTGCCTCACAAACTACCATCGCGCTCAAACCCTCTTCCCCACTACATATTGGTTGTTTACCTTCCTTTACTACCTGGACTAAATGTTTGATCTGCTCATCAAAAGGTACAATCTCCGTATCAACACATATTTCATCCTTCTTCAACCTATCGTTCCACGCCCTCTCTCCTTTCCCAACTTCATAACTCCACCTTGTCAAATCAGGCACACTCATACCTCCTCTCGTCCCCAATATTCTATAAACACCACTCGCGCCGTTCTCCTTATCTACTTTAGGGATTGTAGGGTTCTCTCCAGTACCAGCTTCGAAATTCCATGGAGAAGGAACAGCATCGCTTAGCAAAAATGTTCCTACTACTCCACTCTCAAATCGCAATATTATCGCCCCTCCTTCTTCAGCATCAAAGCCTCTAGTTTTCTTACTCTCAATAGCAGACACCATAGTAATCTTACCTAGTAAGTATTGTAACAGATCAAGCTCATGTATCAAATTAATGAGCACCACACCGCCGCTCTCCCCATTTCTTCTCCATTCTCCAATGCCATCAAAATATGATGAGGATTTTTTCAACGCCCATATACCTTGCACACCAATTATTTCACCGAGTACTCCAGAATCAAGCTCAGTTTTGGCGGACACAAGATAGGGGTTGAAGCGTCGATGATGACCGACTAATATGGTAGCATCATGTTCTTTTGCAACGGACAACAATTCAACGCCCTCTTGAATGGATGTCGAGACGGGCTTTTCCACCAAGACATATTTTATGCCGGCTTCGATACAAGAGATAGCTATAGGAACATGAGTATGGTTTGGGGTACAGATCAGGACTGTCGTTGGTAGCGGAGAGGATGAGAGAAGGGAGGGGAGCGAGGAGTGGTAGGTGGTCGATAGGGAAGTCGCAATCTGGATGGCATGTGGAGCAGGGTCTGTAAGGGAATGCAGAGTGGCCTGTGGATTTCGAAGAATCGATTGAGCATGCCGAGGACCGATTAGACCGGAGCCTATAATAGCAATGGAGATTGGTTGTTCTGCAACTGCTGAAGTCATTGTTTAGGAGTATGAGACAGTGTTGTTAAGCGGAGCAATGATGTGATGCGACTCAACGAGCAACTACAAACCTACCTATTAACCTAATTACCTATTTACCTAGCTGTCTGACTACCTGTTTGCTTGTTTACCTGCCCGCCAGATTCTATGCTCATGCAACTGAAGATGTGCCGAGGGTGCGTTCTTCGTGCAGGTGAATGTGGAAACATCCGATGTGCCGCCAAGCTGACTAATACGAACGTCAACACCGGCTAGCATCGCATTAGCTCCCCGCAAATCTTGGAACCAAGACGCTGTTACGGCAATGTCTTTAGCCGTATTTGACGGACAAATGTTTTTGATCATACACTTGTTTTTCTAAAATTCTTATCCATTCGGGAAAGGAATAAAGGATAGTAGTTCTATCTCAATGGGAAAAGATATGAGATGTGGACCTTATCAGGGAGGAAGAATGCACTGGCCTTATACTTGACTGTGTCAATTTCTTCTTGATTGTTGATGTAACTTTGTGGCTTGCTGCTTATATTGCTACTATTCCTACATCTCTCCGAGGTCAATTGTTCTTTTAGTTGATTGAACTTGAGCTCTCTGTATCTTGTCATATTGCTCTTCACTATTGTCGCCTTTCAGCTGTATCGTGTTGCGTTGCATATAACCAGTAATTCATATTCATATCATTATTGCATCCCGCTGTAAAAACCACATCAAAATGTCTTTCAAACCAGCAATTGCAAGCATGTCTCTCGGGCGCTGTTTTGCCCATCACAGTCTCGAACAAAAATTCAAAGCTGCTAGAGATGCAGGTCTCTCTGGTATTGAAATGTGTAAGAACATCACCCCTTTCACCACTGCAAAAACTAAACTCTTCCATAGTCTACGAAGATCTAGCCGATCTCGCCTCCACTCTACCTTCTCATCCATCACCTTCCTCTCATATCCACGCTGCGCAATATATTCGCTCTCTCTCCTCATATTATGGTCTTCCCATCATAGCCTGCGGGCCCTTCTTTTGCCAAGAAGGGTCTCTTTCCTCTTCCGCTCGAAAGTCTAAACTTCAAGAACTGAACCTCTGGTTCCAAGTTTGCCGTATACTGGGCACAGATATCATTCAAATCCCCTCCACATTTACTTCCTCATCCGGTAATGCCCCTTCCATATCACAAATGGTCTCCGATCTTCGCGAAATAGCCGATCTAGGCGCTGCCCAAAAACCACCTTTCAGATTTGCGTTTGAAAACTTGTGTTTTGGTGCACATATCGACACGTGGAGTGGTGCGTGGGAAATCGTAAAGGGTGTTGATAGAGACAATTTTGGACTATGTCTAGACACATTTAATATCGCCGGGCGCGAATTTGCTGACCCAGCTTCTCCTTCTGGTACTGTACCCGATGCTCAAGCGACATTCAAGAAGAGTATGGAGAAGATGGTGCAAACTATTGATCCCAAAAAAGTATTTTACATCCAGATCGTCGATGCAGAGCGCCTGGCTGAGCCGCTGGTTGAGGGCCACGAGTTTTACACCGAGGGAATGAAAGCACGAATGTCGTGGAGCAGGAATTGTAGGTTATTCTTGGGAGAGCAGGATAGAGGGGGTTACCTTCCCGTAATGGATGTCGTGAAAGCTATCTGTGATGGCTTAGAATACAAGGGATGGGTGAGTTTCGAGTTGTTCAATAGAAGCTTGGTGGAGAAAGGCGATCATGTTCCAAGAGAACATGCTGAGAGAGCAGTCAAGAGTTGGGAATATGTATGTGAGGAGATGGAGTGGGAAAATGTGTGTGCCAATGTGAACGAAAGAAGGGCAGAGAGGGAGAGAAGGGGAGAGATTGGGACTGACGTTATGGCTCGCTTGTAAGTTTTGGATATATGGAGTACATAAGACGATATGCATTACACGGCGTTTGGCGGGATGAGGACATTTATACATTTTGGCGTTAAACGTATATATATTACGTATTTTGTACATATGAGATATGATTCTTAGTTAGCAATGATACCTTCCGCTATTAAAATCCAACTCTACATGCATATATAAAAAACTATTTATCACTACAAATCTTTTCTTTTTCAATCGATGGCACATCAACCGTTCCCACCAGGATTTGTTCTTTGCTCCTCGGCAGCACTCAATGCTTGGAGTATCTGCCCTGCCTCTATTCCTTCATCGCCGTGTCCAAAACCTATGCCTCCTCCGAACACTGTATCGCCAGGCATGCCCATTCCTACATTTCCAAAACCATGATTGTCCATCCCCAATGAATCTGCCGCAGAGCTCGCTAGCAGTTGTTGAAATATACTATTGTTCGAATATAGCGGGTCAGGTTCCCGGCAGAAAGTGTAAAAGTCCTTATTTCGGTTGTCGGGATCCTCAAATCCGAGATTTACTAAACTCTGATCCATACTGTTCGTCCTACATGCTGTTAGATCGAGATTTTTCTCACTGTGTGTAGATTCGAAAGAGTAACGTACCACTCCATTGCATCCATGACAGCAAAATCGTTAAATATCGAATCGCCATCAGTTTCCAGGTTGTTTGGGAGTACTGCTTGATGCAAATTGGGGGATTTCTGCAGCAATCCAAACGGCATCCGATTAGCTGCCCGGTTTTGGTTCTGGGTTTGTTGGGGAACACCCCATGAGTTTAAAGTTGAGGTATTTCCGTTATTATAAACTGATTGAGGACTTTCCGATATTCTTGTAGGAAAATTCTCTGTAAGAGAACCATTGAAAGAGTGATTGGACTGCATTGTCGGCGGGTCAGCAATTACCTTTGAAGTAAGGTTTGAGTAAGACAAGCAACAAAACATTGTTGCAAGATGGGGTTTTAGAGGTTACACTGCAGTTCCAATCATCGAAATTTCTACCAAGATTTGAAAAAATTTAAATTTTGTACACACAAGATCGCAATCTGGGGGATTCAATATCAAGAAGTGAATGAACTTACATGTGATGTTGGTGGCACTGAGTTCTTCGTATATTGGAGATTACTCCTAGTAGGCCGTGATGTATCTATACTATTCATTGATTGTGATCGGAAGACTTGAGGACTATAGGGCTGACTAATTTCGTAGCTGGCTGTGCTATTAGGGGTTTTGGCCGATTGAGGTGTTTCCGCAGCTGCTGGGACCATGAGATCAAATCCAGCTTGGCTTTCACGTCGGTTTTTTAGCAGGGCGATTTCGGCAGCATCTTTGAAGGATTCAAAGACTGGCCATGCTGGTTCCATTGTAGAAACGCACATATCTAAGTTATACTTCCAATCGTCAAGAACTATGATGTCTGATTGTCAGTAATCGATCATCACAGAAGAGGAAACAACCAAAAAGTTTTACACATTGGGAAGGAATTAGAGTTTAAGAATAAACAGGCCATAAAAAGGAGGAAAATTGAATCAGGCTCACCGATATGTGTATTATCAATACTTCGCAGGACCGCATGAACAACATCATATGCTTTCTTGGTGTAGTACTCAAATGTTGGTGGAACGATGAGAAGTCCAAACGTATAAGAATGTCGTTTCAAAAGGTGAACTATTTGACGTGCCGATCTTGTGCAAGGTTCTAGATCAGGACTTCCCTTTCTTTGACCATGTGATAAGAGCTGGCATTCCGCAAGCGTGGTGAAATATGCAATGTGAAGATGATAATGATGCGGTAGCAACGAAGAAGCTTGCTCGCTATTTGTTGCAGTAGAATCGAAATATAAAGGCTGTGATTGGGATCGACTCCAGTTATGTAACCTTTCCAGCAAGCCGGTGCTGAATTGGACAGTTTTTGAACTCTCGGATGCACAGCTCGCATCATTTAAAATTTGAAGGACTTGGACGAGACGATTGAAAGTACTCAGAATAGAGGCTGGAACTCTAGAGTTTCCAACAACACTCCTTCGAACAGTGAGACAGTCCGTCCAAGGATCCCATTCTTCCAAACCATCTTCGACCAACATTCCAACACAATCCAAATCATCTGATCTTAAATGTGGCCGTCTTCGTAGACGTGCTGCAACTAAGGTATCTAAAGCAAAACAACCTAGGAATACGTGCTTAGATCTTGAGTTATGCTTCGATAATTTGGGCTCCTCAACCAATGGTTTCTCAAGACCGAGCTCAATAGCGATTCTGACGGCTTGTCCAATAAGTATCCATGCCCTGTTGAAATGCCCAAGCCCGAAATTTGTGAGAGTCAAGATTAGGAGAGCTTGAACATGGCCAAGATCTAGATTTCCTTCTTCATTTGGAATAAGAGCTCTTGCGTGTGTATACATTCTTTCGGCTGTCCAGACATCTTGTGATACCAACCCTTGAGCATGGGGTATATTGTTGATAGCTCGATGTTGAAATTTGGCATAAGCTATTGCAGCCCATAAAAGTGCGTGATCTCCACTGAAAACTTCTGTCCCACCAGTTCTTGTTTGCGAATATTGGTACGATATCCTCAATAGATCGTGCTTTTCTATGACAGGGAGCCAACAATGAGTATAAGAAAAATATACATCAAGGAGATGCCAAGTCTCCGATGGAAGCTCTGGTAGATTTGATCTACCAATCTTGGCTGCTGGGTGAGCAGGACTCAAAATCGATCCACGGTGGGTGGTGGGGGTTGGAAGACTATTGGAAAACTTTCCGATAGAGCCTCCGGCTATGGGAGACGCAGGCGACTCCTCTTGAATCTGAAAATCGATTTTCTGATCGGACCAGCCACTTATTGAAGTTCGCGGTGGAGGTTCATTATCTGGAACAGATATGGGAGAACCGGACTGAGTGCCTAGACTACAAGCCGAGAGTCAGTAAAAATTAAGTCTCCATTCAGATGGGGAAAATTCAAGCAAGTTCTATATGTTCAGATTGATTTGGACATCTAGCTATAACTGAACTTGCGATCGAATGTGAACAACGAACCCAGGTTAAAAGACTCAACAGATTTGGAAGTTCGAAACCGGAAGTATCAAACTCGTTGTGAAAATTCAAACAGAGTTGAACATTGAGAGATGTAGAATGCAAATAAACCCGATTATGCTCACCCTAGCACAGGTCGTTTTCCTGTTTGGACATCCGAATCGAGACGTTTTCTCTTACTGATGTCTCCAGTGCCAGATCCAGGCCCTGGTTCCAGTATTGGTAGTAATCTCTCCAGTTCTCTTGATAATTGTGACTTCCTCCATACCTCCGCCAGACTGTCCGATTGCAGTCCATCTTCATTTCTCCAAATGCTGATAAGTGTCTCGTTTGTCTCGTCCCCATTGAACACTGCCAAAATTTCATCTTCAACGCCCTCCACTTCTCTTATTGCAAGACCCCATAATTTCTCAATACCACGAACATATCCTTCTGGTAACCCGCGCTTCTTCACATTTGCGTCGTATGAGCAAGTCCTGCCGTGGGTCAAACAAGTCGAGCATGATGGGCGATTCCCATCGCATTTGTCTTTGCGGCTCCGGCACTTGTCACAGGCCTGAGAAACTCGTTTTCGTGTGCCCTGTAACTGTTTCTTGGAGCCTCCCTGCAGAGTCTTGGCCTCCTTTTTATTGTTCGATGATGCCCCTTCAGGCTTCGAGCTCCGGGTAGAGTTTCCATGTTCCATTGCTACAACGGATAATATATAACAAGGGACGATGCCCGCTTCAACCCGAGATACCTTCGCATGCGAACCATATGTATGTCATCGACCGATTTGTTTCTTACTTCGACCAGAAGGGTTTTCTTTGGTTCCGTACCATATCAAATGGACTGTCGTCTCGAGTCGCGCGCGACGGCTACTAGCAGCTCGGTGGGTGTCGTTATTCCTGTCAAATGGTATCGCGATGGTTTACTGCATTGATTTGCACCCAAGTGACAGCAATTGGATATCTTGAAGTTGCCGTTCATTCTCCATACAAAATTTGACGTTGTATTCAAATTCATCTCGTCGTTTCCCCATACCCCACAGACAGCCAAGAGTCCGAGCCAATTCAACTGGAGGTGGAAGAATTCTCACCCGGACAGCCGCTTATTAATCAGTACCTGACCATGTTCATTGGCTAGTCTACTAGGTCTAGGTGATCTCTTGAAGGGACATACATTCGGCATTTGGGATTGTGTGTCTCGGTGCTCTTTTCGAAAGAGCGATTAAGAACGTAGTTCGATAAGTAGCCATTTCTGTACAATTTCCCTCGGGTTTTCTCTTATTATATTGCACTTATTCATGGTAAAAAATTGTCGACTGTAAACACCTCATCCCAGTTGGATTTGTCGCTACGCTGCACTATACTGGAACGAAGCCCCTTCATCCTTGACTTTAGCCAATCACGTGCTGCGGGAAGAAATCCAGAATGCGAGCAAAACAATGTCTCTAACAACTCAAGTCATCTCCAACAATGGAATCATGGATATAGAAAAGGCGATACAGTTGAGCCCAGGAGTGCAAACGAAAGGTCGAATTTTTCCATCCAATGCATCAATCATTCTCATAGGTTCTCGAGGGTCGGGAAAACGCAGTTTGGGGTTTATTGGAGCAACACATCTTGGTCGACGATTGATAACTGAGGACCACTACTTTCAGGAAGTCACAGGCCTTTCTCGTGCTGCTTACGTCCAAAAGAATGGAGCCCAGAACTTTCACAAAAGAAACATTGATGTTGCAAGGCAAATGTTATACGAAAACCGAACAGGATGCATTATTGAATGTGGAATGGCAAGTCTCGCAACAGAGGTACAAAAGACACTGTAAGCATGATCCTTTTCTCTATCTTCGCCGTTCAAATTTTTGCATTCATTCTAAAGTCTGGAATTGTCAATACTCAAAATCATAGTCAATGTTTGAAGATGTCTATACGCCCGTATTCAAGTAGCAATTATGGGATCATTCACTAACTTCATTGATCTGTTAGTCGAGAATATACAAAAACAAATCCCGTGATCTATATTTTACGCAACAGTAAAAGGATTCGGCAAATGCTAAACATAGGAGATTTCGAAGCTGCACGTTACGAAAATGCCGATGCTGCTCATCGATTCTGTTCAAATTATGAATATTATAATTTGCATGATAGAAGTTGTGACGGAATGGCGAGTCCCAAAGATCAAGGGCTTCCCAATGTTTCATCAAAATTGAAACACGCAAAGGAAGACTTTTCGGCGTTTCTTGACTTCATCACGGGACAAGGTGTTCTTCGTAATAGTTTAGAAAGTCCGTTCTCTATCGCAGCTTTGCCACCTGAGTGCAGACTATATACCTATGCATTGTCCATTCGCATGTCGACAATTCCTGATCTAGATCTTCAAGAATTGGAATCTGGGGCCGATGCAGTCCAAATCAAGGTCGATGCCCTGCGGTCTCCCGATATCCAAAGAGATCTAGCGAAACAAGTTTCAACGGTAAGGAGGGAACTTGGGGTACCAGTTATCCTCCATGCCGAAGAATATGCATTTGAAGGTCTCTCATTGTCCTTATCCCAAAAAGAAGATGTCTATTTTGCATTACTTGAGCACGGGCTCCGGCTGGGGGTTGAGTATATTGTCATCGATCTTAAGCATTCATCCGATCGTGTCATGCAGCTTGTCCAGTCTTCTGGGAGGACAAAGACTATTGGACACTATCTTCATCGAGTCGAAAACTCATGGGGGTGGGATGATGAGTCCAGGATGATACAATATCGGAGAGCCGAATCGATAGGTTGTGATATAGTTAGGTTTGCTCGAGCAACCTCGAAAGAAAGTGATAATGAGACTGTTCGCGGATTCCTGAGGAAAATAGAATCTATCCCAGGCCATCTTCCAGTAATCGCTTACAATCTTGGAGACCACGGAAGGAGTTCGCTAATTGAGAACCGAATTTTCACACCAGTAACGCATCCTGTCATGAATTCCACTGTCAGTAAGAGTCAAATCCGGCAATTTCTGCCAACAGCAGCAGAGGCTCGGCAAGAGCTATACCGAAAATCTATACTCGATCCACTCCATTTTGTACATCTTGGGGCCAGTGTCGCCTACAGTTTGTCTCCAGCGATGCACAACACGGCTTATGAAGTATGTGGTATGAGCAACGATTTTCAATCGTTACAAGTCAAATCCGTTGATGATATCCATGCTATCTGTCAGCGACCTGACTTTGGTGGAGCTGCTATCACACAGCCATTCAAAGTCCAGATAATGTCCCGGATTGGCCCAAAAAGTTACCATGCAAAAGCTATTGGGGCCGTGAATACTCTCTTGCCACTTCGGTCATCCTCAGACAGCAATTCTCTTGACGGTACCACGCAATCCTTACTTCAACACGCAAATCGGCGCAGTAAAACTGGACCCGTCACTGCTTATTATGGCGACAACACCGATTTCATTGGAATAATGACATGTCTCCGCCGTAATATATCTCCAAGAAATGTCGTCCAGCCATCCAAAACGACGGGGCTAGTCATCGGTGCAGGTGGTATGGCACGAGCAGCTGTCTATGCCATGATCCAACTTGGTTGTCGCAAAATATTCTTATTCAATCGTACACTAGAGAATGCTCGAAAAGTTGCTGATCACTTTAATTCGTGGGCTACTAGTTTGAGTAGTCATGGGAAAATTGTACATGTGTTGCAATCATCGCAGGAGCAATGGCCACAAGGCTTTAGCCCGCCTACTATGGTTGTCTCCTGTGTCCCGGCACGAAGCGTAGGGGATAATCCACCAGCAAATTTTACGATGCCTGTACAATGGCTGGGTAGTCCTACTGGTGGAGTTGTTGTAGAGGTATGCATTTTACTCCTGTCTTTCCACTTCAGTGCTCTTATCCAGAACACTATCCAAGTGATTTTCATACTCTTTATCGAAGCCGTTTCTTGCTACACTTATAAACATTTTAATTCGCTCAAATGAGTCTCATTCTTTGTTTGGGTTCATTATTTAAGCACGATGCACTCCTTGTATTGAATGCAATATTTGAAATAATCACCATTCATTCCACAAGTTTGTCATGCACCTTGAATACTGACTAACATTCCACAACAGCTCTCCTACAAACCTCCGCTTGCAACTCCTCTTCTCTCTCAAATCCGCCATTTCCGCTCCGAAACCAAAACCGCCTGGGTAGTAGTCGACGGTCTTGAAGTTCTTCCCGAGCAGGCCATCGCTCAATTTGAACTGATGACTGGTGTTAAAGCACCCAAGAGACGCATGAGAATGGAGGTATATTCAAATTATCATAAATATGGAGAAAAAGAGGAAGGCAGACAGACATGGATGGGATGATTATGAGTATGAAATTGTATATGAAATTGTGCATGATTTAGCGACTTGTTGTACTGGATTACTGTTAATATTAGCTTTGTGGAGTTTTAGTGTGGGAGAAAGGAAAGCGAAGACACTATGAAGCAGCAAAATTGGATGGGGGTTGGGGTTATGGGTCAGGGTTAGGGATAGGGGCAGAGGCTAGTTGATGAAGTTAAATTTGATTCACATATACACACCTGTCATTGTGCAGAGAGTTGTTTGTTTAAAGTGACGTTCGTAATCTTCTTGAACTTCCAAGCCAAGTGAAAAACAGGGTAAATGAAGCAACAAAATGCACACGATTTCCATCTGCCTTTTGTTCCCGGTCTTTTGCAGTATTCATAACGTGCAATCATCACATATTGTTTTCAAACGTCTAGTGCAACAGTTCCGAATTTTTGAAACAGAAAAGAATATTGGATGGCATAGCCCATCGACTGATCTGAATATACTCCTATGACCTCATTTGATATCTGATCAAGAAAAATAGGTTGAAATAGACGTTTGTGTTGTGAAATTATAGCTGCATTCCAATGCATCCAGCAATTTCAATATCTATGCACACGCCGTTCAATCATTGAAACGACTTGAAGTACCCAAAACCAACACAACTAACCGTAGCCGGCCACTGCTCCCGACCTATCTTCTCCGCCCACTGGTCTATTAACAGACATCTGACGGTATTATTGTAAGTTTTGTGTTGAAGATGCTTGAGCTAAGGATAGAAAAGAGTTAAAATACTTCATAATAATGCCAACGCCATCTGTCTTTAAGTGCCCACAGCTCTATGAATATCGAGAGCCTTCACATTTAGTTATCTATCAAGATCGTTGTGCCTCATGATTTTGTTTCCTGGTTTCCTGCGCTTGTCAATAACAAAATACGGTATGCCATGGCACCAAAATAGGCAATCACAGTACACCAAGAGGGCATCGTCAAGTCAGCAATCTTCTCATGAATCAAAATCAAATTCTTGATATTATCGTACTCGTAAATTCATTAATATCAGTGCATACACATATGCGTGTTATAATGCTAAACAATAATCATAGATGCGCTTCCTCAAGGATGTGTATCCGATGATTCATAAAACAAAAAGCCAGCCTCCAAAACATTATGCGCGCCAAAATTCAAACACATGACCTGTCATCCTTTTGAATTTCCCATTTCCATACTTCAAAGCAGGCCAGGTACGGTTTCACTCTAGACAACTTCGACATGAGCACTCTTCTCGTTTCCTTCCTTGTCCAATCCAATTCCACTTCCTTCTACGTTCCTTCTGAACGCCTCTTCGTCATCCTTTAATTCTTTCAACACAACGCCGTGGGCATGTCTAGCCTTCAATTCGGAGCTGAAGAGTCTATCCATGCTCTCCAGTGGGATACCCTTGGTTTCAGGGACTAAGAAGAAGACGAATATGATACTGCACATCATCAAAGAAGCAAAGAAG
Organism: Botryotinia calthae; assembly: GCA_004379285.1. Taxonomy (NCBI): domain Eukaryota; kingdom Fungi; phylum Ascomycota; class Leotiomycetes; order Helotiales; family Sclerotiniaceae; genus Botryotinia; species Botryotinia calthae. The sequence continues at coordinate 37,394 of PHWZ01000029.1, forward strand.
ATGAAAACACCCCATCCCATAGCTTTGAACATTTGTGCCGTGAAACGAGCAACCAAGAAGTTGAAGAACCAATTACTGGCGGCTGCGAATGCTTGACCAAGTGTACGGACATGTTGGGGAAACATCTCGGAGTTAATGACCCATGGGGTACCGTTCCATGAAGGAGTGTAGGAAGCGGTCCAGAGGTAAAAGAATGCCATAGCGGATTTACCACCTGCTGAAAGAGTGGTAGAAGGGTTGGCAGAAGGGTTTGCGACGGCGATGTAGGCACCGACGTAGTATAAACAGATGGATCCTGCAAAGGCACCATACATGAGGAGATTTCTACGGCCAAAATTATCGATGAGGAAGAAAAGCCAGATGAGTGTAACAACTGCCTTGATAACACCAAAGATACCTGTAGTGAGAAGCGAGGCATTTGTACCGACGACACCGATCTCCTTGAAGACAGTGGGAGAGTAGTAGTTAATGGCGTTGATACCAGATGTGTTTTGCCAGAAGAAGAGAGAGCAACCGAGAGCAAAACGGTACATGACTTTGCGGTCGTTACCGAGAGCTCTGAAAGGTTGCCAGAAGCCGAGTCCCACAGTGGCCCGTTGTTGTTCAAAAGCAGCGTCAATACTGGAAACTTCCTCGAGCATGTAAATATCATCTTGAGGAAGTTTTCTGATCCAGCAGAGGTTCTTGAGGGCGGTTGCTCGATCACCACGGCTCATGAGCCATCTTGGAGATTCTTTGATCAAAAATAATCCGGCGAACATGAGACCGGCAGGGATCAATTGAACGGCGAATGGAATGATCCACTGTCTGTGAGTTGCGGGCATAGTAGTTGAGACTCCATACTGTTCATATGTCAATAAATGAAATCGCCTGAATGTACTGGGGTAGGAACTTACGTTGATCCAGAAACCAACAACACCACCAACTTGCCATCCCATCTCATACAACCCAACCAAACGTCCTCGAATAGCAGGAGGAGAAAGCTCGGAAATATAGATAGGAGTCAAATTGGAGGCACCGCCAACACCAATACCGGCCAAAACTCTACCACCGTAAATTAATCCAAGGCCTCTGTTGCCATTGGCGCCCAGCATCATTCCAGCGCCAACAACGAAGACACCGGAGAACACTTGAAGACCCATTTTACGACCCAAATAGTGACCAGCTGCATAAGCGAAAAGAGCTCCGAAGAATGCACCAGCTTGATAGAGAGAAACGATATTTTCGGAGATAAGGAGAGCTTCATCGGCTGAATATTGTGACCAATTGAATTCACTCTTAAAAGATGGGAGAGCGATTGTTCCGCCAATAAATGCAGAATCATATCCAATCATCACTGCACAAAATGCAGCTCTGTATAACCGATTAGTTTGATGAATTTATGTATATTAGACGGCATCACTTACACAGTCGCGCAAAAGTACACGCGGGCATTGTAGACACATGCTGGCGTAGGCCGATCTGGTGAATGTCAATAGCTACTCTTTTGAAAGACTCTCGATGCGTCATACCTTCTACCAAAGTCAAAAGACCCATCTTGAACGATTGTCTATATCAAAACTTCCAAATTTTCGAAGTTGCTGATCTCGCACGATTCCTTGGCGTCGTGAGGAAAAATTCTTCAATGTAACGTGAGTCACAAGCTTGAACCCTTGGACCCGCTCAACTTCAATGTAGTATTGAGGTATTGCAACTTCAATAAAATCGCCAAAGATCACTAGATATTCTTGACAATCAAGTTGTTTATATGAGAAGAGATAGAAGAAAGTAAAGATGATGAGATGAAAAAGACAACTCGTAACGGAACACCCATTTTATAAGTAGAAAATCCAGACAACACTTGGTATGGTGGATCTTCAAAATCTGATGGCAATCCAGAACTTACTCTGGCCACGCTCACGGCTCCGTTCTTTGGGACTGGACAAGGAAGTATGGACTGTATTCTGGGGTAGAATGAAGATTCATGTTCATTTTGGTGTGTGTCTTGGCAAGTTTTTATATTCCGTGCGCGGCGAATGCTGTGCCAATGCTAATGACAAAAGTCAAAATGACCTTACTTTTTGGCTGTTGGTGGGGAAGCTTAGATAGCACACGAGGGAGGACCTAGCTTAGGCTCCGCATCTCGAAAGCCACGGGGTGGAAAGAGGAAGAGTATTTGGCACGCGAAGGAGTGAATGTGAAGGCCACCATGCACTAAAGATTTGGATTTGGCCGGTTTGTTGATATCTTACTAGTTTATTTCTGGTATAGACTAGTTTCTTAGATGAAGAACATAATGGGGAAAATGATAGATTGTGGGAGACCCGGAAAAGAATCTCAATATTGAGGGGAAAGACCTTTTCCATTTATTTTTTTTGGGTGCTATGGACGAACATGATTGGTGATCGACCTGGTTAGCACGTGGAAAGGGCTCCCATGGTAGCTCTCCCCATGGGGAATCAGCGGGGGAATTGCCCCTTTAAATGAATGTTCTATTTAATTTAAATGTTGAGAAAAGAAGGAATGTTGATGCTGATAATCTTTATAAAACACGAATCAATCTGGACGTCCCGATAACAATTATGTGCTGCGACTTGCAACCCAAACATCAACATTTTTCGTTGTTTACTCCAACATGGCAATATCTTGAGATGTTTACCCCCCAAAACATTTACCCGACATATCTTGATGCCATGGCTATCTGAATCACTTGTTCTTGCACGAATTCACATATCTGTAGCCAACACCGCCACTCCAAGACATTTAAGCAAGCCTTTTGCTCTTAGCTATAGCTTTGCTTAAACCTTGAGACGTTGATGGCGGAGACAAGAAACTGGAAGCTCCGACCCAATTGTAAGGAAGAGCAGCTAAGAAACGATTATTTCGGAAACGCTAACCTCAAATAGTACATGTAACCTCTCGCTGAAATGTACTGTGCCGTCGCTTAAATATTCACGACAAGGGGCTTCTAGCTAATCATTGGTTCAATTGAGCCAAACCCTACCTCACGTCATGTGGGATCATTCCTAGTGCTCACGGACGGCTAAAGAAATTTGCGGGTTGACCGAAGAATAGGGTTCTGATTTCACAAATCAGATCTCATCCAAAACAAATCTATGGGAAGCATGAAACTTTGCATTGTATGTACAAAATTTGGTGGGGCTCTGCTTAAACTTTCCAGATTGTGAATTTGGGACGCGTATATGTATTTCCGCACGTCGCAAAGCATTTTACAGGTCAAGACGTATGGAATTGTCATCGAACCAATTAGCTGGACAAAGTATAAGTTTGATTAAACTGCTCACGAGCTAATGCCATTTGACCCTGAGACTTGGCTCATAGAGAATACAATTCCTTTCCCATTGATTTGTTTGTTTGATCTTTGCTCCTCTCCGCAACTAGATATCTCCACGATTTCAAAAGCTCCATCTTCCTCGGTTACCTCTCGAAATAACTTTTCCGCTCCCATTTGTTTTCTCATCTTTCCAAACTCCAATTCATTATAACCTTACTCACATTAGAACTCATCTCTTTTTGGACATACGATTCGAGTTGCAACATATTGTTGAATATTATCTGCAGCCATGTCACAAACAATCACCAGCACCGTTGACGCCATCATTCCCTCCGCAATGATGGAGATCCCGCCCCCGGATATCTCCAACCAGGATCGAGTTGCGTACCTGTTTGGGTATCCAATTGCTCATTCTCTCTCCCCTCTATGTGAGTGCTAATCCTTGACTCTTCCATCAAATCATCTGCTTCATAGCTATTCATCATGGAGCATCACTCCCATGGGAACATTTCCCCCAACCCCCAAAGTTTGCTACGTTTGAGAGAGAATTCATCCATCACCTGGAAATTTCACGCTCTACTCAGTTACAACGTCTTCCACAATTACCCCCCTCATCTGCCTTCTAAATCTTCAGCTGATCATTGATCCCACCACCAGTCCATGGCACAATCTTCCGCTCTCTAAACCTCAACTATCTCCAATTTCTATATGAGACTCAAACCCTCAAAGATTGTATCGAACTCACCAAAAACCCCAAATTTCTCGGCGCTTCCGTAACCATGCCCTTCAAAGTAGCCATCATCCCATACCTCGACCAGCTTACACCAGAGGGTGCTGCCATTGGTGCCATCAATACTATCTACCATCGCATATCTCCCACCGGCGAGAAGATGCTTTGCGGAACCAATACCGACTGTATTGGTATCCGCGAAGCTATCCTTCAAACTGCATCAGCATCAACAATATCGAGAATAAAAGGTTCAGCAGGTATGGTTATTGGAGGTGGAGGAACCTGCCGAGCCGCCGTCTACGCATTGAAGAAATTCCTCGGTTGTGAAACTGTATATATGGTCAATCGCGATAAATCCGAATGCGACGCCGTAATTGCAGAGTGCACTAGTAACGGATTTGGCGACAACTTATTGTACATCGAGTCAGTAGAGCAAGCAAAGGCATTAGCAGCACCCACGGTCATCATCTCTGCAATTCCGGATTTCACACCAATATCGGATGATGAACATAGAGCGCGAGGAATCATTACAGAATTTTTAGGGAAAGAGGGAGAAAAGGGAGTCATCTTGGAAATGTGTTATCATCCAAGTCCGGATACACAGATTGCAACACTAGCTACAAAGGCTGGATGGCAGGTAGTGGGAGGTGTAGAAGCGATGATCAACCAGGGGTTGGAGCAAGATAAGGTTTGGCTGGGTGTTGAGCTTGAACAGTTGCCGGTAAAGGAGGTAAGGTCAGTTGTTTTGGAGAAATTAGCGAATGACAGGGCCAAGCACGCGAGTTCGTGATGTCCAGGTTAAACGCATGTAAGACTGGAGTGCGAGAAAAGCTACGATTAGGTGTACCGATTTCGGCTATTTAGAAACGTGATATGACTTTGTGGATAGAATAGAATATAAATGGTTGCATAGGCTGTATGTAAAATTAGGATAGATTATAGGTTACTCAAGCAATAAACTCAATTTGAAACATTCATGTTCTTTCTCTCCAAATTCCCTGACTAAAATGATACTTCTACTTCCTCATGGAATGAAAGTTCCTGTTCGGATCCGAATTATGTTTGTAAATCTCCAAACAAGCATCACTCACTCCCTGATCGACAGATCTCTCGATACCTATTTAATCAGCATAAAAAACCCCCACCACACAACCCCACTACTACGCTTCACCACGCCTATCATCGGCCTCCAATCCAATCCAATCCTTCCTGATACAACCCCACTATCAGACCTATCAAGTCTTACTCATCCGCGTGCCTGCCTACTCATATCTGAGCCTCTTTACTGTGAGCCATCCAACAACAAGTTTCCTCCGGTGCATTTTAAACACCAATTGATATCCAAAGGTTAACAAACAACAAAATGGCCGATAAGATATCAGATGAAGAACTCCAGGAGATCTACGCTTTTGCGTTGGACTTGGGGAGGAGAGCAGGCAAAATATTGATGGAGGGGGTAGAGAAGAGATGTCAGGGGGATGAGGGGGGGAAGGAGGAGGAAAAAATGAATGCGGTGGACATTGTTACACAGACTGATTTGGGTATGTCTTGAAGTCTTTGCCGCTGAGTATGGAGGGGGATGAATCCGTCCATCTGATGCGTCAGGATGGTATGATTGAAAAGAGATATACTGATCACGTGGAATGAATAGATGTTGAAGCATTTGTTAAGCATGAGATATTAAGTCGATATCCTTCACATAAGTAAATCTTTCCTCTCTTGTTCCTTCCCTCATACTTTCCCCATGTCCCTTCCTAAAATGAATCTTCACTTACCAAAAATCCAGATTCATCGGAGAAGAAACCTATTCCTCCGGCTCCTCCAAACAATACCTCGTTGATGCTGCGCCAACCTGGATTGTGGACCCTCTCGACGGAACAGTTAATTACACCCATCTATTCCCTATGTTCTGCATCTCCATTGCCTTTTGTATCAATGGCATCCCCATTATCGGAGTCATCTACGCCCCCGTTCTCGATGTCTCTTATTCCGCTTTAGCCGGACACGGCGCGTGGGAAAACGATCATGCGGGAGCTAGTGAGGAAATTTCATCAGGGGGTTCTAATTCCGGCTCTGGAAGTTTGAAAAGAAAGAGAAAGTTGCCGTATGTAAAGGGAAAGCCTCTGGGAAAAGAGGCGCCAAAGGGTTGTACGTTTAGTTGTGAGTGGGGAAAAGATAGGAGGGATTTCGAGGGAGGAAATTTGAGAAAGAAGATTAATAGTTTTGTGAATCTGGCTACTGAGATCGGGGGCAGAGGTGGAAAGGGAGGCATGGTTCACGGAGTGAGGAGCTTGGGGAGGTGAGTAATTTTTTTCCCGTTTTTCTTTCTTTCTTGATATAAGGGAATGAGAAAATAGAATACTGATATTGGTGCGATGTTTAGTGCAACGATGGATTTGGCATACACAGCAACTGGGGCTTTCGACATTTGGTGGGAAGGAGGCTGTTGGGAATGGTTCGTTTATTCATTCTATTTATTTATCTACCTTCTACACCAACTAACACACACCTCAGGGACGTAGCAGCAGGCATTTGCATTCTCCGCGAAGCCGGCGGTTTAATAACCACCGCGAATCCTCCCGCCAATCCTGAAACCGATCCTATCCAAGAAGTGAAATTGGGTAGTCGATTGTATTTAGCTATTAGGTATGTTCACTCTCTCATTACCCCCTAAGAAATCCATCTCCATCCACCTCGTATTTCGCCAATTTAGTAGAAAGAGCTTTAATACTAATAATCCTTTCCCCATATAGACCAGCAGGCGATACACCCACCGAAACAGGAAGACAACAACAAGAGCGTGTAGTGAGAGAAGTATGGAAGAGAGTGGAGGCATTAGATTACTCTCGTCCTGGAGCTTAGTCGAAGGGTAGTACTGCATGTACAGAATTTAGATGAAACATGACACTGCACAATGTTGTAAATAAACAACTATATACTGTAGAACGTAGTTAGATGTATATGTATGTTCACTGATCATCCAACTTCCATGCTCTCTTAACAATGATGTGACAATTGGGATATATCAATATTTCTATTACATTTCTTATAAATCCTCACGTATGTCTATCTACTAAATCCATACTAGCACCCTAATCTAATCTATCTGGTCCCCAACGCAATATCTATTGCACACAAATAGCCATATGTTCGAAAATTTCTCAGCCCTTTGTCGATCGTATTTCAATAAAGCACCTTCAATTATCGTCTCTCCATACCAGTTACAAAAGCAACTATAGATATATCAAGGTTGTGTTTAATCTACCAACGCTCCGTTAAGGACATCTTTCTAGAGGAAAGGTATGCCCCTGCGGCCACTATAGATCGCATCGCTGGGTATTGTATCTATCAACAGATAGAGGGAATGAGGAAAACGATAATGCAAAAGATATAAGGAAACTTGGGTAAGGGTTGGAAATATTCCCGTGTAGATTAAGTATCAACACTTCAGAATAAACGCGAGAGAAGAAAATTGGAATGAAGATAAAGCAAAAAAAGATATACTTAGGATAACAATATCAAAATGTATCACTGCACCTGAAGGACTCAAGGACGAGACGATGGAGAACACCCGGTTCTATAGATTTGCGCCGCCGTTAATTCTCTTTCCAAGAAAATGCAATTCCGTCCCGTTTGCTAATTAGCAATTTATTCAGTCATAATCCTTTCCGTCTTTCCGCTACCGTACGCCACGCTATGGGTATAAATTTTCGAATATAGCAAATTGCAGATTGATTTTGATATTAATCATACGATCGTAAACCAGAAATCTAATCGCTAGAATGTGTAAAAAGAGCAGAAATAGATTCTCCATAATGATTCCTTCTGATGGCCTCGGAGAGCAGCTTTGATAAATCTAAGATTTGCAACTTCTTTGCATCTTTTGCTTTTTCTGGTGGGATAGGGAATGAGTTTGTGACGACAATAGTGTCGATACAGTCACAGTTTTGGAGCTCTTCAAGGGCATTTCCTCCAAAGAGGCCGTGCGTAGCAATACAGTACACCTTTTTGGCACCACCACGTTTGACGACTGTTTCAGCTGCAGCAATCCAGCTGCCAGCCTTATCAATCATATCATCAACGATGAAGACGGTACGATTTCGAACATCCCCTACTAATGTAATCATCTGTTCGAGACCTGGGTCTTTAAATCCTTCTTCTTCCTCATCTGATGCATCACCAGCAGCGTCTGCTGTGCCACCAAGTGCGTGTGGCTCAGGATTGAAGATTGAAGATGCCATAGAAATTGACATGGGATCATCTTCAGGACGTTCGAGAATCAATGAAGATGACATCGCGGATTGTGTAGGCGAAGGATAGTCATCTGAAACGATGTGACCTTGAACCAATCGACCATGGGTGACCTCTCGAGCACGCTCATCAGTATATTGTGCTTCTATCGCTTCATCGACAGGTGTAGATCTTGGTGCGGGGGTGGTGTGTGCTCGTATCAAAGGCGAGGATGCTCCAACAGAATTTCGATGCCCCGATCTGATAGCCGATGGCGCATTGTGCAGACGTTGTGGTGGAGAGGGATGGCTGTCTTGACGGGCTCTTGTCTGATGTGAGACTGAATCACCGTCCAGTAACACTGAAGAGGTAAGGTCTGCTTCTCCGTCATGTTTAGATTCTTCAACTGTCTCTTCTTCCGCTGCGCCAACATGTAGCTTGTTGATATCTGCATGCAAATCTTCGCCTGTAGAGTTTTCAATTTGATTCATGATCATACTCATTGACATATTCGCGGGGGTTCGTCTTCTGTCTGTCGTGACCATTCCGAAATTGAGCTTCAGAGCATCTGCTAGAGAAGTTACTCTCTTGGTGCCACCAGCATTCTTCGAAACACAAACAGCCTCATTCCACTCCTGCACATTGCGCCGAATCCAACGTGCAATCAATGGTTCCGCGTGAAGATTGTCGACAGGACATTTGAAGAAGCCTTGCATTTGTGAAGCGTGGAGATCGACGGTAATGACATGATTGATTCCCGCAACGTGTAGGAGATTTGCGAGCATACGAGCAGTGATAGCTCCTCTGTGTGACTTCTTCTTCGACTGTCTACTGTACGGGAAGTATGGCAGAACAGCTGTAGAAGTTAGCAGATGAGTCTTGCGACGATAAGAAATAGGATTCGGCGCACGAACCTGTAATTTTGTTTGCGGATCCTCCTTTGCAAGCAGATATCATGATCAAAAGCTCCATGATACTGTCGTTTATCTTAGAGCTACCCGATTGAACGACGAATACATCCTTCTCTCGAATGCTCGTCATGATCTTGACGCTTGTCTCCCCCTAGGATTTATTAGCCAAATAGCTTGCTTCTCTGGGAGGTGAGAAACAGTACATTTGCGAACTGAGTCAGCTCGACTGGGGCCGAAGCCATTCCCAAGTTCGTACATATTTGATCTGTAAGCTTTGGGCATGAGCTGCCGGCGAAGATGAGTGTATTGCGCATCTTGGTTGATGTATTTTTTGGTTGGAGATGCTTTTTCAATGTCGAGAAGAAAAGAAAAAGTTTTGGCGAGAGATCCGGGATATGTAGTGGGGTTGATTGCACTAGCGGGGGTTTGGGCTGAAATTTGGGGAATCGATCAATCAATGAAATCAAATGTTCATCCCTTCACTCAAACCTCACTCACAACAGGACTCACTTCACTTATTACCAACATCTTGAGTCGGATTTACCAATTAATTAATATAACGAAAATATCACAAATGTACAAACATTGTCGTCGCCGTTAAAACAATGGGAATCCCACATCTAACAACATTCTTACGCCCTTATGCAACTCTTGATTCGTTGAAGGGCAAAGATATTGTGATTGACGGTCCAGGTTTGGCATACCATATCTACCATATATGTTTAGGGACCAAAAAGTCTGCGGGAAACTACTTTGAGGCAAACCCGTCGTATAAAGAGCTTGGGGAGACCGTGTTGGCATGGCTGGATGGCCTAGAAAGGAGTGGTGCTGTTGTGTGAGTTCAACAGGATTATATGCTTGTCTTGACTGTGTTGACTTTGTATCAGAAAAAGGATATACTTTGATGGACACCTACCCCCAGCCAAACTAGATGTTCGTTACCAAAGGCTGAACCGAAACACACAGCAACTGGAGAAATATCACAAAGAGTATGCGTCTGGCTTGAGATACCGACTTTCATCAACGAACCGAGCTATCTCTACATCGTTTCCTTTCGCCTTCTCTCCCCAGCGTCCCAACTTTACAAAGCTTCCAGCATCATCCTTTCTCGTACCTGCAATAATCGAAGCTTTACAGAACTCTCACAAATACAAACATCTTGTCGCGATTGTTCCTGGGGAAGCGGATACATATTGTGCCAGCTATGTTAGCCGATATGGTGGAACCATTCTCACTGGCGATTCTGATCTGCTCGTCCATGAAATTGGCACCGACAGTTCCGTAAGCTTCTTTCAAGATGTTGAAGTTTCATCCACGGCCGATTCATGGATGTTACAGTCCCAAATATTCCATGCTGGATCCATCATCAAGCGATTAGGCCTTCCATCTTCATATGGTATTCGTGCTCTTGCTTTTGAGATTTTCATGGATTGCCATGGTAGCTTTTCGAAGTTGCTGAAACAAGCCGTTGCGTTAACCGCCATAAATCAGCACCAAAAAATGTATCAAGACTTTGTGAAAGAGTATTTGCCAGTGGATATTGATGTAGTCACTCTCGGTTCGGAGCTGCTAAAACCTTCTGTAGTAAAGGCTGCCCTGCAAGTCCTTGACCCTCGTATTTGTGAGTATGTTCTTCAGTTTCCTTATTTCATGAAATGTCTTGGCCTTTTCCGTTCTTCAAGCGGCTCCAAGGATGGTGCAAATAACATCAACATCTTTCTTCCATTTCTCATTGATTCTCCATCTCGAACCAATGCTTGGGAGATGTCCATATCTATCCGACAACTGGCATATGGTTGCATCAATTTACTACTTCCAGTCGAAGAGAGGAGGACCTCCGTTTTTGAGAATAAACGACAAGCCAATGCTTCTCGCGGGAGAGAGTGGGAAATTCCAAGTGCTTCAGGCATTTCAGAGGCTTGCACTGAAGTTATAAACTTCCTGCACGAGACACGGTCCAAGCACAAGGGGCAATCCGTTGCTGATCACTGGACCTCGATCTCATTCGCACAAGATGCCGAGTGGTCGGAGTCGATAGACAAAGTAAGCCTGGGTAAAAAGGTTTTGGCTGGACTCCAAATCTCAGACCCAAATGACACTATCCGTAAGACAAGTGAGTGGGATTGGGATATGATACATGTCATAGCCCAAATTCAAGGATCTCACTACTCTTTCAGAATCTTGAAGCAGATGATAACCTTTTTGACCCTGATTGGTGGCCGTAACTCGGTCCCTTTACCACTGCTGCAACTAAATGATATGCTTCAAGACCTGCCATGTCTCAGTGATCTCAATGGGTTCGAAAAAATGGACTCCATCTTAAGGACGATGAAAGAAACAATTCTCGGAGATTCGAGTCAAAAGATTGGAATATCTACTGCCACTTCTGCGGAAGTATCTAAGCAAAAGAAGAAACGGAAGCGGGACAACTCGAATAGGACTGGCGCAACAAACAAAAGACCAACAAATCCATTTGATGTATTGGGTGCTGATTGGTGAATGATTATTTTGGCAGCTTCCGCTAGAAGGATGACACTGAGTATCAAATCGAATTAGCTGCTCTGATGATTGTATGATTATCCACAAAATCTTGTTCATGTGTTGTAGATAGACCCTTGATCCTGCAGTTCATGACAGACATGACAATAATCATATAGACTCCATATCTGGTTCAAGAATAAAAAGGTACAGATCACTACTCATAAGAGAGCTCCTCACCACCCGTGGATCAAAATAATTGGATAAAATCGACTTCTGTTCTGGCACTTGATGAACCAACAACCTTTCAAGTCTTCCTAGCAGAAGTTTAGCAGCTTGGTGGTCTCACTACCATGGTTGCAGATGAAGACATTTTGGACTCTGGTGTGGAATGTTGAGCCATGGGAGAGATGAAAGAAGAGAGAGACAAGAGATCAGACTGAAGGGTTGTAGAGATTGAGGACAAGTAACACAAAGCTGTGAACATTCAATTCAACAGATCCATTGTGAGCCTTTGTAGATCTAGCAGGATCTGTGCAATGCAATAGTAGCAGACAAGAACAGAGTCTATTCTATCTCATATTTATTATTGCTCATAACAACTTCATCATTCAGAAGTCAGGTCTGTGATGGGTGGAAGATCTTACAGCAATGGAGAATTTCTCTTGCCGATGGGAGCGAATACAGTAGATCGCTTGTTCATAACCGGTTTGTGTATATATATATATATCAATATCTATATCTATAGTCAAGTTGATACCAGCTGAAGTATCGTAATCTGTACAATTTCTATCATAAAACACCTCCCAGGATTTAAGTTCATTTTACTTCTTTGCACATTCACTCTTTCCCTTCTCGGCCGCATGAGCAGGCTTATTCTATCACGGGATAGGAAGGAGAAATTCAATAAGAAAGTGAATATTATGTCCATTTCGGACCACACTTACACTTACCTCATTACTTCCGAGTCCCGACCTCTCACAACAACCATTTTCCCAACATCCTTTATTGTTTATTTATTCTCTTCCATAATTCAGCTCAACTCCTAACCTTCAGTTTTGGTAACAACGGCAATCATGGACACAATCATGAAAGGCACAAACGATGCTAATAAACAACGCGATCATCACACAAATGTCTTCAAAGATGCTGCAGCTGCTCCAAAAGCTGCTGTCGTCTTTACAGACATCGTAGAGATTTCTTCAGATGATGGATCTTCTGAAGATTCTATTAACGGCGATAATGATCAGGAGAATGTTGACAAGCAACTTATCAACAATGCAAAGGTTGGTGTTGCTTGACCAGTATCTATTCAATGGCAGAGTGTTTTTTATTAATCATAGATATTACAGCAAACTGATGGGACGCAAACTGCCAAGACAGGCAACCTGAAACCAGTTGAAGGGATTGTGGACAAACGTTTAGGAAAATCCTACCCAAGAGTTCAAGGGGGAAAGATCTCAAAAACAACCAAGGATCAATCAACTGCACAAAAGGTTGTTCCCTGTCGCGCAGATTCGTCTGTTGAGCCAACTAGACCAGATCAACTTCATGTTCCAAAACCTCAATGCAAGGATGCTAAATCAGGTCGAGGCCAAATACCTGAATACCCGAGATCTAGAGGATCGAAAGGAGTCGTATATACTGAAAAAGCCTTGAATTCGAAGGGTAGGAATTCATTTGCCCCCAGATACAGAATTTCTTTGTGTTAAGCTAATCTGAACGATTTCATTCTAGTCTTGCCAAAATACAAAGCCAATCCTCATGGCTATTACTCCCAACGAGAGTCAAACCTCCCTTTTTTGCCCTTCATACTTCAAATAACAATACTTCGATCTTTGCAAACCGCATTAGAGTCTATGTGCTATCGATTTGCACAAAAGTGGCTTCCTAAGATAATAGATGCGAACATCTGGGAGTGTCCCGAAAATGTAGAGTTAAACCTATGGTGGGGTGTAATCTGCCAGTGTCAGATACCAGTTGAAGCCATTGCTCAGGAAGCACGTTGTTCTCTCAATACCCTTTTCATACGAGTGACGGGGATACGCCATCTTGCGGTACATAGACTCACACAGGTCGCAATCAGTAGTATCAAGTCAATGATTGGAGATGCTATGGAAATCGCACACATATTTCGTGACGATATTTTCGTTCTAAAGTTCAATCTCTGGCAAGAGAAGCTCGATTATTGTTTGGAGGTTTATCGGAAGGCATCCGGTAAGCCAATCATAGTCCGTAGACTCGATGCTATCAAGACTCTGAAAGAGGACAATGCGGTTGATCAGGATAAGGTCCAAAAAGAGATTTTTGCACTCAAAGCCGAGCTTCTGAAAAAAGAACAGAAAATGGAGCAATTGCGCAAAGAGTATAGCGCTCACCTGAGGAGTGAAACCGATACCATAGAACTTGCTCGCATTGGCGGCAAGCTCAATGATCAGGAAATTAAACAGCTTGGAGATTTCAAACACCTTGAAGAATGCTTTACGCTGAATTTCGACAGAAATGCACCTAATCCTGAGCCAGCGGAAGACTTCTCAGGCGAGCTCATTGCATTGTCAAAAGTCGGTTACATGGATTTTCGCAACCGTTACCTCCCGCCCAGACAGAGTAACGGTGGCGGTCCTATAACGAACGGGGGTAATAGGCTTGATAACAATGCTGGGCTCATGAGTGGAAACACTAGGGTAGATACAAATGGGCCAATGAACGGTCAGTCTAGTATCCATAATCCCATTTTCTCTCACGGAACTGGCATCGATGGCCTGCCATCGAGACCCGAACCTATTGCTAGAAATGCTTGGGGTGCTCCGATGAACATAGCTAATACCCCTAGTTTAGGCCAGAGAACTGCGAGTGGTCCAGTCTCCACATCGCATATCGGACAGCCAACCTCTGCTACTGCGGTCATTGTTGATCTTACGGAAGAAGATGATGATGCCATGGTTGAGTAGTGTTTGTGTTGGTGTATATTTTGTTGCGGCGGTTTAATAATGATTCATATGATGGTAATAATGGATAGAGCGCTGTGACTTTAGGTTATTAACGTCAAGTTGAGATTAATTTATGTAGCGATGTTGGACTCTGAATAAGAACACAGACATTGCGATTTTACTCTACATTGGGACAGCATCTGGGTGCAGAAATGGAAAATTCCTTTAGCCGTGTGAGACGGATCTTGGAATGAGTGCTGAGGATGCCATGATTGATACTTGGTGTAGCTATTCTAGTCTATGCGTGCGGTCCTTGGAGTCCAGTACGTACCTCGCTTGTCTCATCCTCAGACCACACAGTAATTACATAATTTGAGGCCTTGATTTCGAGGCAGGAGCATCTTGAAGGTCATCTCGAGGAGATAAACGTCCCCCGATCCCTGATTGGCCGAAAAAAATTCGAACATTAGTAAGCAGCTAACAACACCAATACCAAAAAGATCAATATGAAAAACCTAACACGAATCTAATTAACAACGTTTTATCGACGATACATCTACAATAGATAAGTTAGATATAACATGATATATTAAATCATACCTATTATGAAGACGTCATAATTACCACCAAGGTGATACCAATACTTGCAAAGCCTTTGAATAAGATCCTTGCATTCCCTTTGTATTCCTTTTGCATTCCTTTTTCATTCCTTTTGCATTCCTTTTGCATTCCCTTTGCATTCCTTTTGCATTCCTTTTACACTCCAGACAGAGGTTCTTGGATTCAGCAACACAACCATGGCCGATTCATCAAACTGGAGAGTTCGCGCTCCAGCAAATACAAGCTCTGAAGCTAGACCAACAAATTGGTCAAGCCAAAAACCTAGAGATGATTACCGTCAAAGGCAACCTATCGTGCCTCTGGCAGAACGCAGCCGGGCCGAGGACGTGAAAGTCCACCGACCAGAACGACAAAATGAAGAGTCGCCTGAGACTTTGGAGGCTATCGCAGAAGGTCGTCGTGTCTATTTGGGAAATTTGCTTTACACCACTACACCAGATAGTATTAATGCATTTCTTGCCAGGAACGGCATAGCTTCTGTTACAAATGTTCATATATCTATCGATCCTTTCACGGGCCGTTGTCCAGGATATTGCTTTATTGAGTTTGCAGAGAAGAAGGTAGCAGATCAGGCTATGCAGATTTTGGAGGGCCTTACAATATCTGGTCGACCGGTTAAATGCCGCCCTTGTCGACCAAAAGGGAACGTTAGACGTGGTGGTCCAGATCAAGGGACAGATAGTGAGAATACCAATTCTAGCTACAATCGCTGGGGTAACTGGGATTCGAGGACCAAAGACTTGCAACCTGATAGACTCTCGGCACAAAGCGGACCGAATCACGCGTTGAGACATTTCCAGCTTTCAAAGGCTAAAGAAGAAGGCAGACAGTTGTTTGTCGGTGGGTTACCGAGAATGCTGGATCAGACGGAGAATGAATTGGAGATTCGATCTATTTTCCAGGGATTTAAAATGTAAGTTCATCTTGAATATATGGAATTTGACTACCGATGCTAATGTCTTCTAGCGATGGAGTGAGTAAGAGGGTGAGCCCTCGTGACAATAATCCGGAAAGTAGACAAAATTTTTGCTTTGTTGATTTTGTTAGTCGTGAGGAGGCTGGAGAGGCTATGCGAGCGGTCGATGGCGTATCCTATAGAGATGGTCCGTTGAAAGTCTCGATGTCGATTCCGAAATCTCAAAGAGATAGAACTAGTGATAGGGGAATGGGAATGGGAATGGGAATGGAGAGGAACTCGCGATGGGGATAGGAAAACTGTGATGATGGTTGTTTAGATATGTAACTGATGGTCGCGAGTCAATCAATCACCGGTTCGTGTCGTATGACTATAAAGGCATCATGTGTACTCTTATCATAAGATTTTATCATGCGATGTTAGCTCGAATCGATAGTTTAAATAATAATAAACAAGTTGCATCGAGTCATGTGTTGGATTAGCTAATATGGATAGTAGAATTCTCAAAGTCTGTCGATTCACATTTTGGTAGATACTGTAAAGGACTGACTGAATATTCCCCTAGTGAACCTTGATTAAGATATTTATCAATCATATTCTTGAGTAAGTAAACAAAGGAGAGAAAAGTTGCAAAGACCTACATAGAACTAGATCTACTTGAAAGATTCGAACATCTTCTCCTGTTATTCTTTCCCTCGACTTCCAAACTTTTCATACTTGACTTGATATGAAACAACTACGATCGAGCAATAAAATACAGATTTTCGAGCTTTTGAATGCTTGCATTTGATATGGATATTACATTTTGGATACTCGGTATTGAGCATGGGGTTATAAGATGAGGAATCTCAGAAACTAAACACATACTCTATATTGTAAATAACTGATCGAGTAATCCGAAAGGGTTTTAACTATAGAGTTCCAGGTCTAGAATAGAGAGGTAGTGGTAGTTCGGGAATATTTTCTAAGTCGACTTATGATTTTCTAATAGGTGTGGTTTTGGGGGGGATGAATACTACGCTCTGAATGAATGAACGTAAGTATGAAATGAAATAATTCCGAACGTGGGATTTATCTTGTATGAATTTTTGTGTTTTGTGTCTTGGTTGACTGACTGTGAATATACTTATTGCGCACAATGTAATCTTGGTGGAGTGAATACAAAGTGTCTTTCAGATGGTTAATGGTGATGATGATAATAGAAAGACTCAAGTTGTCGATCAAGGTCCGTCGTATCGTGAATGAGTAAATGACATCGAGATAATCGGGACATCAAAATCCACAATCCAACTCTTTAGAGAGACGAACCGCGAGATCGAGATCGCGTCACTCGAGAAGAAGTTGGGGAAAGTTAACTGTTCAGGTACAGCATTTGTGTTTTGAAGCCCTCGCTAATGGTGGAGAGAGTTATTTTATAATGATACGCATCTATTCTATATATACCATGATACTAGAAGAGAATATTATACCGGTATCTTCTGACATGCATGTTATAGATCCGTAGATCTTAGCACAATATCGAGCGAACAAAAAGATAGAAGTAGAAGGGCATTGCACATCAGGAATAACCGAGTTGGTGTGTGGAATTGTTGGTGTGTTGGTAGGAGCGAAGAGTCATGTCATATCATGATAGAAACAAGTGCGGATATCTAGTTGATATTGGGCTCGTGGACTAGATTGTTGTATGAGAAGGGCTGGAAGAAAGTGCGCATGATGAAAGGGGATAGACTGGCGTTGAAGAAGAATATAGAGATTTGGGCGTTGAAGCTTGAAGAGGAGAAAGAGAACTTTGAGGCGAAGCTTTGATGTGTGGAATGTTGAAGGCGTGGTTTGTGAAATAGGGGTCTCACATACGTGGAGGTAGGTAATTTATGAATTTATATTGAATGAAATAATGGGAAGAGAAGGGTTTTGATATATGAAGTCTTCGCATAATTTTATGAGTCAAAATCATAATGCATATACCTCTCTTCTCTTGAGTAAATGTTACTGAGCAATCAGTAATATCTGACATACCATCTGGGATTTCTCACTCCCACTCCCACTCCCACCTTGACCGCCAGTATCCCTCCACTTCTAGACCTCTACTGACTATAGCAATATGGAAGTCTCCGTGACAAGATTCATTCGGTTTAGACCGCACTCCATGCTAATTTCCGATAACTGTCACAGTATCTCTTAACGATCTCTATGAATACGAGGTAACAAGACGATCATATTCCCTCTCCATAATCGAAAGTCCAGGGCGAAACTTTGGTATCAAAGTAGGAGTAGGAAATTGCTCAGTCTTTAGTGTCCGGGTATGGAAATGCGACCAGCATAAGAATGATAATGAAGCTGTAGTTAACGAGAAGATCAACACAAATTCCTAATTTGGGTTTTAGCTTTTTGAAAGATCAATATTTGGTATTACACTGCTGAAAAATGACTATGTGACATGGAAAAGGCAATATCTAAGATACTGCAAGCACTCGTTTGCATCACGCAAATTCCACAACACGCATTGAATGAACTGTTTAGTCCTTGAGTAAGAATAGATCTTTTTTTGTAGAGTATCAAAAATGGAGCATCACTTCAAGCGTTCCATATGTAATTTGGTTAGAATCATCATCTCCAAACAACATGCGTACACGACCAGAGAAAGCTCTTTGACACATCAAACATAATCTCAATCTAGCCGTCGATGATGCGAACGCATGAGTGAAACTATCCACCTTCAAGTAATTTCGCAATAAACATTTACCCCATCCGAAACGAATTCACAACCCAATAATATCCATTCTATCCGCTTACCAAGATCTCCCTAATGATTCCCCCATCCTTACGCAATATACCACGCACAACAATATACCATAAAATTCGCTAACCCGTGATCTGGGCATGGCTGCACCTCGATTAATAACCCGCTCTTCATTTCACCAGACCTGCTTACCGTACTTAAGTAATTCATTTAAGGTTCTTACCAAATGATACCAGATCTCGCCAAAGCATAATATACATGGTAAATTAACAACGATTGATCGTTGTCAATTGCTGACATCTCTCTTGACTTTCGTTACTCATCAAGAATTATGGAGCAGCACCACCAAGCTATTCCCCCGCTTGATCCAATCAGCTCACACTTTGACATGACCAAAAGCTCAACCATTCCCAAAACAGAAAATTCTCCGTACTAGTACATTTGTAAAAGAATCGTAATTAATTGCGTTTTACTCCACATTCAGTTGTAGATGGAGAGCATCTGCTTACACATTAAGAAGCCGTTGCATTAAGCGTGATTGTTTTCTGCGCTGAGTAAAGACTTTGCATGAAAGCTCTCCACACGATTAATACCCACGGACCAGGTGCCCGGAGGGGAAATATCTCGTTTTGAAGCGAGATTCTTCATACTATCGGAGAAAATCCATAGGTAAGTTGGAGTGGTATTTGGTTTTGGCCGTTGATGGTGGTCGTCTAGCTTTGGTGTGACGGTGAGTTTGTTGTCGGTTCTCGGGCTGGCCGTTAGGTAAACTTGTGGGACCCTTAGAGACTACTAGAAATTTTGAATTGTGACGAAAGTTGAATCATCTAGATGCACAGCTGGGGTCCTGGTATTCTGATTACTTCCTTGTGAGTGATGAGGTAGGGGGATCTAGATCGGTGAGACATACTGAGATGTTGAGGTACTGTTGTCGCTCCGAGGACTTTTGATAGTCAAGACGTTGAGTATAAGAGGAAGAGAGTTTCCAACCATTTCAATCATCATCCTCATCACTCATCTCATCATCATCGACTCACTTTAATACTTCAAAGTCCAATCTAGATCTTTCCATCAACACCATGAAGTTCTCTACCTCCATGATCTTGGCCTCTGCCATCGCCGTTGAAGGTACATAAATCGACTGCTATTTTCAAACTTTGCAACCAGAACCCGAATACTAATACCCCATCAGGTTTCACCTTCGATCGTCTCAACAAGAGCGACGCTGCTCTTCTTGTCATTGATCACCAAATTGGGCTTTCCGAGCTCGTGAGAGATTATGATCCAACTGTCTTCAGACAATCACTTCTCGGTCACGCAGCTCTTGGAAATCTCTTCGATCTTCCAACAATCTTGACCACTTCTGCTGAGCAAGGACCAAACAGTAATCTCCCAGAGGAGATCATTGCCGTGAGTACCTATGAGCTTCCATGATTCCGAACTAATGCTAACGATAACAGATGCACCCAACTGCCCCTTACATAAAGCGCCAAGGAGAGGTTAATGCATGGGACAATGCTGAGTTCCGTGCCGCTGTTGAAGCCACTGGCAAGAAACAATTGATCATCGGTGGAATTGTCACCGAAGTTTGTGAGTTTGTCCTTCGCCCGAATCACACTTCGGAGTCGCATCCTAATGCAAATCAACAGGTACTTCTTTCCTCGCTCTCTCACTCATTGAAGCAGGCTATGATGTCTGGGCCAATACCGAAGCAAGTGGTACTTTCAGTGACAAATTGGCTTCGGATGCCAACCGACGCATGGAGCAAGCTGGTGTTCATCTCATGGGATTGTTTGGAGTTACCATGGATTTGATGAGAGATTGGAGAAACACCCCTGGTGCCGCAGAGGTTCTCCCATACCTTGACAAGTAAGTTAATCAATTACCATTTCCAAAAAAAAAAGGCGATGCTAATATTTGTGTAGATACTTGGTTCCATACTCCTTGGTTGCCCGTGCTCATGGTTATGCTATCGGAAACGGTACTGTCCAGCCAGGAGAAGCCCAAATCCTCCTCTAGATGGTTTCCCCAAAAAAAAAGCCAAAAAAAAAGCTGAATGTTTCCTACCGTTCAGATAAATGAATTCTTCTAATGTATATTTTCTTGTTCACACAAAGAAAATTACAATTGGGCACTTGAATTGCATCAGCACTGCGATAAATTGTTAGATCTCCTAGTTTTACCCCTAGTCATTAATGAACAGCGTACTTTCAAGTCATCAAATCCCTAAGTTCTCGTCTAGGAACAAACTTATCATGTACACTTTCCTTTTGATCACGATCCCATGCCCATCGCTTGAGAAGGTTAGCATCCAATTTGTTGTCAAGCATCTGCACAACATATTCTCCAATGATTGGTAGGAACTTCCACCCATGAAAAGACCCGCCTGTAGCAATGTGTAAATTCTGACATCGTGGATGTGCCGAGATTATAAAATCTTGGTCAGGAGTAATTCCATCCCTAATCATAGCATTAGATTTGAGAATAGAAAAGACCCTTGATTCAACCTACCAGCACATGCGAAAAGAGTCAAATTTCAGATCTTCAGCCAATTCACTGTAAATCCCTTTCATTACTCGGTAACATTCCTCCTGAAGCCTTTTGGGAACGTCATATTGCGCTTGATCAGCTTCATCTGGCGGGGCTGATATCATATGCCCTGAGCGTTTATGGAGCGTTGTATTTTTGAGAGTAACATCCAGGTAGAATTTGAGAATTCCATCAGTAGGAGGGAGTACTGCACCTACTTGAGGTTTAATATCATTATTTGACCTTCACTGAAGCCGCAACTTACCCAAGACATTCCCGACTGCATGATCGAACACTGGGGTGTTTTTGATCCTATCGTACACAGTCTCACTCAAATTGACATGACCAGACACGATTGCAGCTGCAGTAATTCGATCCTCGGCCAGGATGTGATACATTTGCGGTGCGGAATCTGCAAGCAACTTTGCTGTACCTGCTCCAGTTGACAATATGATCTTGCCTGCACGAAAGGTCCTACCATCCTTCGTCACTACGCCAAGACATTGCCCATCCTCTGTCAAAATAAGGTTTCCCACGTCTCCCTTGACAAACTTTACACCATTCGCCATTGACATCTCAGTCACCTTGCGAACTGCCTTTGTAGCCTCAGCCCATCCACTACCTTCATTGATGAAGACTTCTTTCACGCCTCTCCAATCCGACCCTTCAAATAATCCACCATACAAACTTTTCATTTCACCCGGTTTAACAATCCTAGCTTGGTGATTTGAAACTCCTAATTCCTCATAATTATCAATGATTCTTCGTCCGAGACCGGTATCATCAACGATAACAAAGCCAGACTCATGATAGTATGGCTTATACAATGGATCATTCTTCCACATTTCACGGGCGTTGAGCGCTAACTCACAATAGAATATATCTTCATAGTCGGCACGCACAATTTTGTTGTAATCATGAGAAGCAGCAAGCGAACATGGGAAGGAGGATGAGCGATCCAAAAGGGTTATTGATGAATTGGGATGTGTAAGTGAGAGATGATAAGCGGTTGATGTACCAAAGACTCCTGAGCCCACTATGAGATAGGAAGTACCGATAGAGGTTTGAGGGGTTTGAGGGGTTTGAGAGGTCATCGTGGACGGTGTGATATGAAGTACATGTAAGTTGCCAACGGTGGCATTGAGCAGCAATATCAGCAGCGATATAAGCAGCGGTGGTCGTTCCCAAAGGACAAGACTATAATATATTTTGATGATACGTAAGTAGTGTTGTGGGCAGTGATATAAGTGATATTTCTCAATATATCACTTATACATCACGAATGGTTCGGTTTGAATAATGGGATGAACTGGAGTACTATTGCTTCCCTTCCTTCGCTAACATGGTAAATGGGATGATGCTGATTAATAACTGATTAATGATATCAGGCATGAACTACCTCTCTCTAAGGCACTCACATCTAAAAATTTTGGCGGGGAAAATCCTTATCTTAGCTCCGGCAACCTCCGCTAATATTTTTGAACATTTTCATTTTTATCAATTGATTTCGTAGAAAGAAATTCGGCCTGTCACCAAAATTTCACGAAATCTCTCCAAAACACAAAATGCCTAAAGCAATGAGCCCAAAAGAACTCGCAAGAAATGGAAGAAGGCATAACCCTCTGGAAGCAGATTTGACTGCCAGTGGTCCCCTCAAAACCAAATCCGGAAAGAGAAAATCTAGAAATGAGGATGAGGAAGAAAAGTTCGTGGATTCGAAATCCTCGCGGAGGATTTTAAAGATAGGTCAAGAACTTGCCGATGAAGACGAAGCCGAAACCCAAGCGGCAAAATCGAATGCAGCCTTTGATTTTGATTCGAGATTTGAGAATGAGGATGAGGAAGATGAGCCAGAATTTGGAGATGAGGATGGTGAAGAATGGGGAGATGATGATGAGGTTCCAGAACTAGTCGAATTGGCGCCAGAAGACCGCGATACGTTCGGAAAATTCTTCCCAGAGAAAGGCGAGGATGATCTAGACCAAAAGTTAAAGGAAGTTGGTTGGGGAGGGGAAAATGCCGGGAATCAGGAGGAACAAGGCACAGATCTGACCGCATTAATTCTAGAAAGAATCGCTCAGTTTGAGGCAAAACAATCGGGACAACCTGGAGTTGGACCTGCTGGACCCGAAGATGATGGATTCTTCGTTCATCCTAAGGTTTTGGAAGTTTATACAAAGTGAGGACTACCTTCGCCATTCTCCTCCCCAATGACTAACAAGAATGTAGAATTGGTTTGATATTATCGCGATACAAGTCAGGAAAATTACCGAAACCATTCAAGATTCTACCTACAGTACCAAATTGGGAACAAATTCTCGAAATTACCAGACCGGACAAGTGGACACCAAATGCTTGTTACGAAGCAACAAGAATATTCGTCTCAAGGACACCAATAATCGCACAAAGATTCGTGGAAATGGTCTTACTCGAAAAGGTTCGGGAGGATATTTTCGAAACCAACCACTTGAATGTCCATCTTTTCAAGGCCTTGAAGAAGGCGCTTTACAAGCCAGCCGCCTTTTTCAAGGGATTCCTTTTCCCATTGATCGGAAGTGGTACCTGCACACTACGTGAAGCAAGAATCATATCAGGTGTTCTTGTGCGAGTTTCGATCCCAGTCCTACATTCCGCCGCTGCCATCAAAGGACTTTGCGATATTGCAGCTCAAGAATCATCAGCCGGAACCGAAGGTGGTGGAGCCACAAATATTTTTATCAAGGCTTTGCTTGACAAGAAATACGCGCTTCCATATCAAGTCATCGATGCGTTGGTTTTCCATTTCCTACGATTTAGAAGTGTCGACCCAGCTGGTGTTCGACCCGAAGATATTGGATCCGGAATGGAAGGCATAACCAGTTCCAAAGATGCGAAATTGCCAGTCATTTGGCATCAATGTCTTCTGGCATTTGCACAAAGATATAGAAATGATATTACAGAAGATCAGAGAGAGTCGCTATTAGATTTGATCAACATAAAGGGACACTCACAGATTGGTCCTGAGGTCAGAAGGGAATTGCTCGCAGGACGTGGTCGTGGCGTAGTTATTGAAGAAGCAGGACCAGCTGTTGATGGTGATGATACAATGATGATAGATTAATTTGTTAAGGGATTAAAAAAGGAATAAAAAGGACAATACCCATTACCAATGAACTAGGACCAATTCTCTTTCTAGGATAACAGGCCTGCGTTCTGCTTTTAAGTACTGAATAGTGAAAGAAAAGCCGCCTCGTATGACAATAGCTTTAGCAGGCAACCAAAAAAGTGCACAGCCACAACTAATCAGCTGGATATCTTCAAAATCACGTAAAGCCGCAAGACAGCATCGATATCCAAAGCATTCTTTGAGTTTTGAGATGTTTAGCTAGATAACTGTTGGCACACGCATAGCAAATGCAATTGCAATTGCTTGATAGTGTGTTCATGTCTAGTTTAGACACCACCAAACACAAGCCTCACAATGTCTCCCGAAAAATCAGCTACAACCTCCCACCACACTCCCGGATCACTTGAACCCGCCAATCCTACATCTGAAGCCGGTCCCTCCTCCCGCCAAAATTACCTCGCTACATTATCCGACTCCAATCCCCACGATCACAATGACGACTCTACTCCACCCGCCTATTCCGCCGCCCTATCTCCTTCCGTACCCCTCCGCTCTAATCCTCAGCTCCGCTCCCCAGGCCTCCCAAATCTGCCCTATAACCTATATCTCCCTCCTTCATTCACCCTCTCCAGTGACAAAACAACCATCACTTCTTCCTCGGCGCATCTCTCTAATCCCGGGACTCTCCTTCCCCTGATTACTTCCTTGTGCACTATTCCTCCTAAACCTATGTTGAGAATAGTGGGTCAGCGAATGCATGCCCCGGGTCCAGATTTCGATATTAGGATCAATTTGATGGGTTTGATTGTTGGAGAAGGAGAGCGGAAAATGAACTACATGAAACTTCTTGGGAGAGGCGAAACGGGATGGAGGGGAGGTGTGAGAGAGGCGACGGAGCCTGATTTTGGAGGGGAAGCGGAGAAGGGGTTGGAAGGATGGGTTAGAGCATTTTGTGGAGATGAAGCGGGTGTCAAGGAGTATGTTTTCTTTTGATTGTCATTATCATACCTCTCTTTGGCGAGTTGGTCATTAACTGAAACTATCTAGGTTCATACTAACCCGTCAAATCCCCAATCTCTCAACTACACATCTCCAAGGTCTTATACTTGCCCTCATAGCACAGATAGGATATCCAGGACATACCACCATCAGCTTTCCAATAACGCATTCGAAAGTTGTGGTAAGACCTCCAGACAGAGTGAACTCATTCTTTAGTAGCGTGGCGAAGGTTTTTATGGGGACGAAGAGATATGAGGTTGTCACTAGTGTGTGGCCGTTTGCGGATGTGGGGAGGGGGATGGAGGGAAGGAGGTGTGTTGTTATGGGTGAGGAGGAGTGGTTTGATGAGTGAGTTTACTTTTTATTTACTTTTGGGGAGTGGGATTTTAGAAATGGTAATTAACTGTTTTTCTAGGTGGAGGAATGTTATTGGAAAGGCGGTTGTGAAAGGGAAGAAAGGATGGGTAACAGTTGAAGATCGATTGGAATGGTTAATGGAGGGACATGGGAGTGTTGAGCAATGGCGATGGAATGGGCAAGGGTATTGATGATAGAGAGTTATCAATATCTGGATCAAGAGTGGGCTTGTGCCTGTCACAGTTGAGGTTAGAAAATGAATGAAATCGCGTTCGGGAAGGTTACAGCATCGAGACTTCTAAGCTAATAATAATCGCAGCTTCCACCATGTCCAAGGCTTAAGATATTAGTGTGTATATGTTTCGCCTCCAGATAAACTAGAATCGATCAGCGTTTATCATTCCGGTTCCAAATGAGTTCTAGTTTCTTTCCCTTCACACTTGAATTAAACCATTCGAAAATTTCAACCTTTTCTTGACAAACCCTCGCACCCCTCAAGACATCACTTTCCACCACTTTCTCCACCGCCATATAAAGTTCCACTGTAGCAAGATTCCTCGCAATACACGCTCTACTACCTGCACCAAAAGCAAACCAGTATTTATTCGCTTCCAGAGTGATATTCCCTTCCAGCCATCTTTCAGGCTCAAATTCATGCGGCTTTGGAAAAACATCTTGATTAAAGTGGAGTTCGTAGGCGGAGCAGCCTACGATAGATCCAGCGGGAAAGTAGACGGATTTGAATGTCCATCCACCGATAGGGACTACATGAGGGAGACGAGTGGGATTTGCCATGCTAATGCGTAAGCCTTCTTTTACTACGGCGGAAAGATAGGGAAGAGCCTGTATTTCTTGTTTGGTGGGAGACTTCGCATTTCCCATGATTTCAGTCCGGAGGATTTCATACCTTCAAGTTTGTAAATACTTCTTCCACTAAGATTTCCAAGGGGATGTTGACTTACTTTTCGGGACACAACACCAAATAGCGAAAGATAGTTGCCATATTCGTACCTGTAGAATCCGTTCCAGCAAACATAAGATCTTTGCATGAAGACTTAACTTCAGACTTGCTGAAACCCGTATTGAGTAATCGGCCAGGATAATTGTTACTTTCCCTGGGCGTAGATTCCACGAGATTATTCACGAACTGGTCCACCAACTTGATGGATTTTTCAGTATGTGAATCCGTCACGAGCTTTTCCATAAACCATGATAACCAAATAAAGACTGTATTTGGCAAATAGAAGAATCTTCCCACAGCTACAAACGCATCCACAAACGCAGAAGCCGACAATCTCTCGCCTTTTTCAGAAGTTCCATTGTAATTCTCCGAAAACAAATGTGTAGAAATAGCATCCAGTGCCAAACTCCTCGCCAGGTTCAAGTAATTCACTGGTTCCCCTCCTTCAGCATCCTCTTTCATTCTCCTAACCATATTTTCCACACATTCATACAATGCAACTTCACTATCCCTAATACTTTTCGTCGAAAATAAGGGCACAACTGCTTTTGCCCTCGGAGCCCTAAACTCAGCATCTGTAGCCGAGAATATCGTCTTATGACCATCAACGTCAAAATTGGCATAACAAGGTGCTTTTGGAAACCCGCCTTTGGATATATAGATAGGCGTTATGGCATCTGCATCTGCGATGTCGATTTCGGATGGAGAGACGCGGACGATGGGACCATATTGGCTGTGGAGTTTGTGGATGCAGCTTGCTTCGTCGCCGATGTAGGCATGGTAGTGGAGCCAGAGGGTTGTGAGTTTTGGGAGGAGTGGACCGGGAATGTGGGAGAGGGGGTGCAGGGTGCAGCGGTAGGTGGAGCGGAAGAGGAGGGACAGGGCTGTAATTATTATTAGAGCTATGAGAGGGTTTGTGGTTAATTGACCGAAAACCTGCTCGAGAAGAGCCATGGCAAGTATAAATTGGAAGAAGAAAGGTCAATTGAGTGAGGCAGGGTCTTCGAGGGTTCAAGTAGAGAAGGCGAGAGTTGCATGACTGATATCGATAACAATCGAGGTGAGTTCATGGATAGTTCGGTGACTCAACAATTGATATGACTGAATACGCCCACCAATCAAATAGTAGCCATTTGTGCCGCGATAAACAATACTATCTAGGAAGTCCAATCCATATCTCTGCACTTCACGCATGAACTTATCTATACATACACATGTGGTAGTGTACGTACTATATCCAATAACACAATGTCATCGCAACCCACAAAGTAACGCCCGTCTTGGCATGGACATCATAATTCTTTCTTTGTAATTTGTTAGTTCAACTCCAAAAGCTGAGTTCTTCTTGTATGTTGTCATGACATCAATCAAAGAATCATTACATTGCTTTGTTTTGAGTGTGAATGCATTTTAGAGTCTCTTGAGCTTTTTGGCGCTGTGGTTCCAAGACACGGATGCTGACAAATCCCCTGGACCTTCGCTTTCCATAATAATCTGGCGATGTCAAAAAGATTTCAACGTGAGTCCTTAAGCTTGCTATTGTATTATCAACAGCTCGGTCGTGGTATAATCAACACAGCCGCTGTTACCGAGAAATCCGAATGTGAGTTATCTCAATTAAACTCGTCTAAGTGATGAGATTGTACGAGTGAAATAATTGACAGCAAGATGAGCATCAACACGAGCTGTCATACATGAAGGCTTCATCAATCAAGCGGTCACAGGACATATAAAAAGCTTCATGGCAAGCGACGTGATCACTGCCGTCGCTGCTTCTTGTATGATTCCTTCCTGTAATACTCATGCTATTTACCATCAAAAATTCGTGGCCCAACTCTTCCATTGACCACCCCCACACCCCTTCAATGCTCGCTTACTTGCTTCGAACATTTGTAGCTGTATATGTAAAACACTACCCAAAGCTTCAGATGAGCAATCTGAAACATTTACCACCCTTTAGTTTCGTTTATATACTCTTGAAGTTCGTCTCATTTATCCAATGTCGACTCCAGTTCTTCATATGATGCTGTCGGATTCCTCGTTAACCAGATAGGTGCTTGTCTTGGTCCCCGCGCATATTCAGTTAATTTGTCTTTATGGAGACTCTTATATTTTGTTGGACGTGTGAAAATTTCTGCTCTAATTGCTGGTTTCAAAGCAACTTCAAGATCATTGTGGAGCATCTGATTACACAATGGCTCAAATGAAGCGTCGTCCATAAATGCCAGAGGCACTCGAATTCTTTGTAACGTTGTTTCAAAGGCGGCTTGATTCTTTGTGCGCTCGACTCATTATCCGCGACATCATTCGCATAATCAGATTCAGGAGAGAGCTTTCTGCGACTGGCCCAGTATGTATCGATGCTATAATTATAGTACCTTTCCAAATTCCTATCATTTCCTCCTGCTACGAATTTGAGTGATTCAATGAGATTCAATAGATTTGCTCCAAAACTTTGAGCTTGTTGAGATGATTTGTTTCTTCATCTTAGTATCTGTCGCCATACAAGCTGGACCTAATGACTGTTTCCTAGACGTTGAGTCTGTGAACGCAAATATCGAAATTTTGTAGACACACATCCAAGACCTCAGTGAAGTTGTTCAGGGATTTAGTCCAGTTATCAAGCCATTCTTCAAAACCATTTTCATAATCTTCTTCCACGATGTCAACTCCTGGTAGCTCTTCGAAGGGTGAAAATACCCACGCAAAATCTACAGGTGTTTTGGATTGCTTATACGCTGTTTGTTTGTCACGAGAGAAATTGGCAGACGGATTGGCAAGGTTGTATGCAGATATTGGCGCGAGTCCGCTGCGATGTGAGTCAATAATAATGGCTATGGGAGTAGGAGGAGCACCATATTTCTTCTGATAAACGGTCGGTGAAATTAGCATCCTTAACACATTTTGAATCTAATAGAAGTTTAATATTCGTATGATATCAGCAGTATGCCGCTTGTGAATATATAGCTCATCCGAAATTTACAGACATAGAGGACAAAGCAACAAAATCAAAGAGGTTACTTGAATCCGAAAAAACTCGCATTCTGTATGGATGTGTTTGACATTTGAATAAAGAATTTATGGAATCGGTTGCGCTTATTTGCGAATTATCTAAAGTACATAGCAGAATTATAGTCTATTGGCATACTACCACCAATACCGAGGGCTGTAGCCAAATTTTGCCAACACTTGTTCGCTCTATTTATCTATAAGCCATAATCTCCTGACGTACACCGCGCCCCTTGTATCTCTTGGTATATATGATCAGTCATTAAGCGAAGAGTAGAAATAAGAACTCGCAAAAGTCAATTAGAATCAAGCTTCCAGTGAGAACAGAGCTCTGTTTTATATGCACAGAGTGAAGATGGAAAGTGGGTAAAGTGTTATTTTATTTCCTCCAATCATAATGCTTACCCATCAGTTCTCATCGTTGAGGGGTGATCAAAGCATCCGTATTGAGGACCATAATGGAGCAGATGGAATAGTAGGCGCCATACCATGTATCTCAGTTTCCGTAACTCACTTGAGGTACACTGCAAACGTGCAATCGATGCGATTTCCTTGATACTTGAACTCAAAGCTTTCGATCAATAACTAATGACCCAAAATTTGCTTTGGAAACACTTGCTCACGATATCGTTGTCCAACAATTACATGCGTCCAATTAGCTAGACAACAGCGGCGACGATAAGAAATAGAGAGGGGTAAGATATCAATTTCTAGCATGGGTATATTAAATGCTTCGTAATCCATTGGCTAAGAAATCACCCAACGCGGGGTAAGGGTGTGAGTTTAGTAACTTATGCTGAGTGCAATATCTCAAAAAAGTTCGCAGGTAAATATTCATGCGATCAAGGTTAACAACGATCCTTTCGAAGAGTGTTTTGATAATCTCACAATTGAAGCACGAATCAATTATGCTCACCGCACGTAAAGTTCCGAGGGCATGCCAGTCATGTAGATCTCAACTTCTTTCTCTATTCGAATATGGATTCACAAGACCCACTGCTTCAATCGCCTCTACACATTCAAGACATCGCGATATTCGACACCGATCAATTCAGCCTCGCTCCAATACCTTACGATTATTCTCAACAACTCTTACTCGATCAGATGAAGCTCGAGCGACCACAACTACATCAGAGTCCGAAGTCAAAGCTACAGCAGCAAGAGCAGCAGAAATCGAATTGTTTGTGAGGCAGGCTAGACAGACATTTGGAGAAACTCTGCCAAAGGATTACCTGTCTGCAGAGGAATATCAATTATATGAGCGATTGTACGGTGCGCCACTGCGAGAAACTAGGCCGGAGGACTTGGAATATTTGCAGGTTGAGGAAGAGGATATTGGAGAGGATGGGCCATCTAGGAATGTTCTTTTGAGAGAGAACGCTGATGGTGAATTTGAAGAGATTGAATTCGATCCAGAGCTGGGGTTCAAAGTTGTAGAAGATGGCACTGATGCGTTTGCTTCCGCCAGTGAGGGTGAAGAATTGGGGCTTGAGGAAGAAAGCGAACCTGATGTGGAATTGGAAGGCGAGGAAATATCAATGGCAACAGAGACTTCTGCGGGAACGGATTCTACTAACATAACATTTCAAGCTCAAAATCAAAGAGAGGTAGATGCTATCGCACGATTACAAGGCGATATGGACGAAGCAATGGCACGAGCAGCAGAGCAAGAAGATACTGTTTTTGACGAGGACTATGAGGAGGAGGAAGAATCGTCAGGAGAATCCGAGGAAGAATTATTTGAGGACCCCGAAGAATTTGAGGAAGACGAATATGATTCATATATTAGCTCGGACGAAGTTCGTACCCATCCGCACACTAGGACCGCTAGATTTGGCACATCCCCAAGTACTATATCGCTACCGAAAGAGCAATTTGTTACACCAATTACCGAACTGCTAGAGAGAACAAGCATGAAACACGTCACAGAGGCTGC
This sequence comes from Botryotinia calthae, assembly GCA_004379285.1. Lineage (NCBI taxonomy): Eukaryota > Fungi > Ascomycota > Leotiomycetes > Helotiales > Sclerotiniaceae > Botryotinia > Botryotinia calthae. The sequence goes on from PHWZ01000029.1 coordinate 69,121, forward strand.
ACACAAAGCATTTGGTGGAAAGTGGTTGCCATATTCTTCTTCTACTCCAAACGTAGGAAAGCTCAAGCTTTTACCACAAAAACATGTTGGACTTGATGCTTCACAACATAGGATGAGCGAAATTGAAGCAGATGCATATTTAGCTGGAGTAATGTCAGGTACTTATACTTCCGTCATGAGTACGCTGGTTGAGGTACGCAAACGATTGGGGTCTGAATGGATTCGTGAGATGTTGTTTAGGGAGGGTGGCCAAGGTCCACGAATTCTTGATGCAGGAGCTGGTGGGGCCGGTATTGTAGCATGGCAGGAAATCTTACGAGCCGAATGGGATGTATTGAAAGACGATGGTATTGTGGAAGGAGACGTACCTCCATCGGGGAAGCACACGGTTCTTACTGGAGCAGATACGTTACGACACCGAATTTCACGATTTCTCGACAATACTACCTTTCTTCCCAGACTTCCTGATTATGTCCATTCATCCAGTGGCGAGGCCCAACTTGATGGTGGGCCTGCACAACCTAGGAAAATGTATGATTTGATCATCGCCCCGCATACTTTATTCCCATTGAAGGAAGATTTCCGCCGAAAACACATGGTACAGAATCTCTGGTCAATGCTTGATCCGAAAGGAGGTGTACTTATCCTGATAGAAAAGGGATTACCACGGGGATTTGAGGCCATAGCAGGCGCTCGTTCTCTTTTACTTGACTCACATATCTCTTCTCCTGGCGAAGAAAATGTCGAAAAAGAGCTTCAATCTCTTTCAGACAACGAATCGCGGTTTGCGCAGAAAGAGGAGGGCATGATTATTGCACCATGTACCAATCATACGAAGTGCCCAATGTATCCAGTCCCAGGCCTTACCCCTGGCAGAAAGGATTTTTGTCATTTTGAACAGCGTTATCTCCGTCCGCCTTATCTACAGAAGATTTTAGGTGCTTCTTCTCGCAATCACGAAGATGTAAGATACAGTTATCTGGCGGTACGAAGAGGTATTGATGCTAGGAAAGAAGAAGCTATTCTACAAGGAGATGCTGCAACTGATCAATCTTTTGCCGGCTATGAAGAGCACAACTTACCGGATGGTCCAGAAATGCCTGAAGAGGGTGACATACCATTCCATCCATTATCACTTCCACGATCTATGCTCCCACCTCTCAAACGTCGTGGACATGTCACCTTGGATGTTTGTACACCATCAGGCAAGTTGGAACGATGGACAATCCCTAAAAGTTTTAGTAAAGTAGCGTACCGCGATGCTAGGAAATCCAAATGGGGAGATCTTTGGGCACTTGGTGCTAAAACGAGAGTCCCCCGACAACCTAGATTAGGAAGGGGAGGAGAGGGTGTAGTCAGCAGTAAGGGATCCAAACCTGGAAAGGTCCTAAGTAAATCAGCGGCCAAGAAGAAGAAGAATAAGTTTAACATTATCATGGGACGTGATGGTATGGAAGGTCTTGAGGAAAGCAGAGATTCGAAAAGAATATTCAAGCCTGAGAAGAGAACAAAGGGAGGACGATTTTTCAAGCCGAAGAAGCCGATTACCGAAGATGACATATAAATGTTTTCTCTTTTTGTACTATTTTTTCACGAAATTATGCCATGTATGCATAGTACGGGCAATTTCTGGGACATGTAATTATGGTTCTCTGCTCCACAATTTGATTATAACTTCACACCCTAATGGAAAGCTGCTTGCATGACTTCTAGAAAAGAAAAAAGCCTTCGTTTGTATTTAAATGCATTTTGAGTTGCTATACGAGTATCCGCCTCGCTCTGCGGGAGAACTTCCAAATATTGTCAACCTCAACCCCTGAAATACGGAATATTTTGACATTCAATTTCCAATTCCAATTCGATGTTCCACCATGGATAAATGAGTGGGCCAAACGATCAACACCGCCTGTTGGTCTGTGATTTCCACAACGCTCGAATTGAACCAGTGATTGAGTAGGAAGCTAAAGATACTATGGTAGAATTTTTTAAATACGTGTGTTTCAGTATCTATTTTCAACCGCAAACCAAGAGGATCTATGAAGGATTCTTTCACACGGCGTAGGAGAGCGTTTAAGCATGGATCTCAATACCCGTACAATAATTATACCGTGTCTATACCCCTTTTTCTCAAGGCCAAGCTTTTATTCAAGGACAGTCTTGACCCACCAAGCCAGGTACCGGATAAGCGAGCGAATCTAATCCAATCTCTTGTCCTCCACTTGCCTCATAGCCACAATTCTTATCTCATTTGCGGCTAGTTAGCCAATAGATCCCCTTCATTTTTGACATGGAGATCGACTGTTTAGAAAAAAGTGCCGCTGCATAGATCCTCAATTTTAACCTCATTTACTGCCGTAGCACTATTGCACACACATCAATCTCTAATTCTCGTTTCCATATTTCCTATCAATCTAATGATCGAAAGGTAGGTTGCCCTTTACGAACGCTAAGGTATAGTTACTTGGGGTCCGAATATTAATAATGTCTTACCTGCTGCTGTCAATGCTTGTGATGTTTTTTCTTGGTACCAATAAACATCTTCTGTTTTGATTATTAACTGTCTTTCAATGTCTAGTCACCCTTCGGTCTGATATTGATATATTGGTTGATTAGCAATTCACCGCCATCATCTATCTTTGTCATTCATTTACCCGCACCGAATTGTTCGGTATTCACTCTCATTAATACAATTTCTTTCCTTAATTTTACTTACGTTTCGTTCTTATTGACCAATTCTTGCAGGTGCTCTTCGATTGTTTATAGAGTGATCTTTTTTTGTTTATTTATTTCCGTGGAAACGTTGTTGCGTGCGCACGAAAAGTGCAGATATAATTAACATGGAATACCATCTCTCCTTTCTTTTGTTGCCAGCGGTGAGCTGGGCAGCTGTGATTTCAATGGCAGCTCCTACTGATAGAAATGCCGATATCAATGAGTATGTACCAAATCCCTAGATTCAACCACATAAATATTTCATCCTACCTCAATAAAACAATACTGATTATGTATCTCGCAGAATAAAATCGAACTCTCAATCCTCACCATTCTGCACGTCAAACTGTAATATCCCTACGTCATCCTCTCAAGCCCTCGAACTCCGCGACTACGAATACCACAGCAACGCGCATTCATTTCACCACGCTAAATACAATTCGGATCCCCCATCCGGTCCTCACATCCCCACATCATGGAAAGTGGCTATTGGCGTTAACGCCTTCGTGCTCCTCATTACGGCATCGATATTAGGAATGTTAGTCTGGATACTCAGGAAAGAATACAGGAAGAGGAAACTACTACAAGGGGATCCGGGATTTGTGGGCGCAAAAGATGGATTTGGGAGGAGAATGAAGAGCGCGAGGAGTGCGAGGGGCATGGGAAATGCGAGGAGTGGGAGAGCGAGAGCTTGGAGTTATGATCCGATTAGGGAGGAAGAGGAGGAGGGTGAGAATATTGGGGAGGGGGTTAGATTGGGGGGGTTGGGTTTGGGAGTGAAAGGACAGGGGCCAATGTCTATGCCGTTGGGTATGAATAACACATTAACTCTTCCCGAGGCTGGCATCGAAAATGAAACTCCAGAAAATGCGAAAGGAAAAGGAAAGGAGGGTACGAAAGCAAAAAGGGCATGGAAGGGAAAACATGTCCGGTTTTCAAGCTGGGGAGGCGAGACCGATGCGAGGGATACACTTGGGGCTGTGGCTGGAAGTAGTGGGAAGGAAAACGGGATTGCGGCTTTGAGGGCGGAAACGCATGAATATGTGCAGACGCCTTAGGTCTGTGGCATTTGTACTGAGAGTTGTGTTTATGAGGGGTACTCCACCTCGCATATTTCTGTTTATATGGAGGGGAGATTGTACAGATGTGTGTGGAGCAGGGTATGTATATTGGGATGCGCAGGTAGACAGCGGAGGAACATCTGTGCATTAGTGGCGTTCACCATTCATCTATCTATTCAAGTCATTCAAAAATTAGCGGGATCCGGCGGGAGTTTTCACAGTAATTTATTTCGTTTTCGTCAGAGAGAATCAGTTCGCAAATCCCACTCGTCCACTCCACCCCTCTCATCTCCTCCCCTATCTAACTCCAGACAAAATCCTCCTTTCACCAAATAATCCCTCGAATCAAATTCGCCACCCCCCCTCTCTGGTGCCTGAAGATACCCAATTGTTGCACATCTACAAATCGCCGGGGACAATTGCCGGCAAACTACGTTTTCTTTGTTATACAATTCTTGGGCATGCAAGATGAGAGGCCAGAAAGTCGATGCGACGAACAAAGAACAATGTTGGGGTTTTTCGCTTGTAGACTAATATGCAGAGAGAGCCACGAATTTTCGGATATCCCTTTGTTGGTTTGAGGATAGGAGATAGGGGGCAGGCGAACAGTGTTTTAGGTCAAGGAATAAGGCTTTGTGGTGATGGTTACTAGTTTGCTGGATGTTGGAGCTAGAGAATAAGAAATCGATTTTACATCGTGTGGGAAATTGGGATCGAGGGAGGTTTTGGAGCTTTGTTCGTCGAGAAGAGGGGTTTTTTTGCTTTTTTGAATGGATGGATTGAGTGGATTGATGTTCGAGAAGTTCGATTGGCAGTTTGTTTCACACTATGTTTTATAGAGCACAGTTGAAATAGTAAGTTTGGTGAGATGTGCAACAAGACGATCTAATCGTTCGTTTCTTTGTTTCTTTTTTTTTTGTTCAACTAGAAAAGGCTACCGAGTCTTGATCTGGAACCCTAGCTTTATTTCGGAAATATTCTACAAGTGTGAACATCTTGAGAATACCCCTGAGAATGGCATGTGATGTCGTCTAGCATAGCAATACAGGATATAGGGTGTTTGAAAAGCAATGTGGTTTCTATCTTTTATTTTACAGCCTATAAATCTTCACTACTACACTACCTACTGTCTCAACATCATTCCTCGCTTTTAAATAAGGCAATATGATCCACAAACCCCGCAATATTATCAGAATAATTCGCAACATCTATCCCATCAATGGTGATCATACTCGTGATACCTACTGTATTCAGGTTGTAAATGCCAACATTCAAGCTATCCCCCTCAAGACTGAAGATTCTAGCTTGACAAGCCTCGCCATTTCCTTGGGCAGAACATGCTGGTACAAATATATTAGCAAAGTAGCCCATCGAGATAGATTAGTGAAAACTTACCAGTACTATAATTATTAAAGAAACTGTACATTCCAGCGCCATATACATAGACATACTCGCTGTCAATGATTCGTAGACCCCATCCCTCCGCACAATTTTCTCCCGTTGAATTTGCGCATGAGCTGACGAAGTCAGGATCGTTCCATTCAGTAAGTGCTGGAAAGGGGTAGGTTGCAACGGGGTTCGGTTGATAATAGGCAGTTTCCGTCTGAATTTGTCCCGCAAAAATATCTCTCGTACTGTCAAATTGATACTGATATAAAGTGTGATGCTCGACAGCAGTTCCAATAAGCCATATAGCACCTTTTTTAGATTCGCAATAAAGTCCACGGCCGGCGTAAATTGTGATTTGAGATAGATCTGGGTCGTCAATATCGTGATCGGCAACCCAAAACCAGTTGTTTTCTAGGTATAGACCAGATGCATGCTTGGTGATGTGCATTGACATGAAAGCAGCTCTGCACTCAAGAACGATCCCCGTACTATTAGAGGTAGCGGGACAGCGGTCCAACTGGAGATCAGAACCTACGAATCCGCCAATACGCGTGTGGACATCCCAAAGTCCTGAAGGAGATCTCGCTGGACTGGCTAAGTTCCATTCAATCAAAATGGCTCCTCCCATATATCCTTGTGTTGAAACAATCGTATCTGACCATTCAACAGTCCCTCTCTCCAGGGGGAAGCCAACTTGGACAACAGGTTGAGGATGAACGATATCGGTGAAGAATGATCCCGATCCCATGATTACTGGATATGATTCACCGACAATCCTAGAACGGGATGGAATATGAATCGTTGACGTCACCCTGTAAGTTCCACTATCGATATAGACAATCTTGTTGGCGACGGCCGCAAATGCAAACACAAGGTTCAATGCCTTCGTATCATCAGTGACTCCATCTCCAGTAGCACCCGCTGTGCGGACTGAAACGAACTCAGAAAGCGGGAAATCTTCGTACTGAGGCTTTGAACGGGTGTAGAATTTTCCAAGGGGGGAAAGAGACTCAGAGCGAGGAAAGGGAACAATATACCCCTCAAAGCGGGTAGTGTTATCTGGGGTGTATTCGTTTCCTTCTCCCCATCCATTGATGATCATTGATTGGTTGTTGGTTCCAGCCAAAACAGTATTTTTCGATTCCTGTATGGCGATTGGAACATTCGTCAAATGAATATTATCAAGAATAAGACTTCCAGCAGCCTCTGGCAAAGATGAATTATTGTAAGCTGTGATGATAGCGATATCAGTATCTTTGAAACTACTGTCAATCAGTGTGACAGATGCTACAGCTTGGTTTGATGATCCGCCTGAAGACATATTCAAACCAGTGGTGCAATTATTGATACTGATCCCCAAATATGTCCATCCCCAATTCCAGATTTGGTCAATGGCGGTTACAGCATTATTGAAAGTTAAGTTTCGAACTGTAAATTGCTGGTTACCAAATACGGCTCCTGTTTTGCCGCCATTAAAGATCAAATCATTCATGAAGCCACCGGAGCCTATTTTGTGTAAGCGTGGAGCATTAAAGTTATGACATAAACGAAGTGGGTGGCTACAAGGTGTGAGAATCGCTAGGTTGCCAACATACCTCCTTCGATGAACAAGCCTTGCTGCTGAGTACCAACTGCATCGCTCATTTGAAATACGATATTCTGAAGACTGGTTGCTTGTGCAGTAGGCCAGTGGATTCCATAGGCTGAAGAATTAGACGGAATTTCTGTTAGATCCAACACCAGATTACGAATTTGACGATAAAAGACGTTTGTGGCTCCAAAATTGAGTCCATTGGCTCCATATGTATCTCCATCAATCAAGCCAAATCCATTGAATTTTGCAGTAGCCTTAATCACAGGGAGTTGGTTTGGATTGCCTATAATCTGAGTGATATAGTAATCAACGATGGAAGATGAGATGACATATGTCCCAGCTGGAAAGTAAACCGTTGCAGGAGTTGTAGTTGTAGATTGACAGTCGCCAGGCTTACATCTTCCGCCAGAACTGATGGCTTTGTTGATAGCAACAGTATCATCTGTTACACCATCCCCTTGACGATGTTAGAAAGCACTAATAAATGGGAATAAAAGTGTGATTATATCAACCTTTGGCTCCAAAATCTTTCACATTGCGGAATACTTGATATGAGGTGTCGTTAAAGTTGAAAGGGGCAAGTCCTTGGTGAGCAATGTCCTCGAGCCAATATGATGGTGCAGAAGAATTACTTGTCGCGGTGACATTATCAAATTTCCCAAACGCTCCGGTTATAGCCAATGAGCCCTTAACTGACGCAAGCTGGATAGTAGTAGTAGAGGTGAGAATCGGAGTCACGCTCTTAAATAATAGGTTCAAAGACAGAAATAGAAAGAAATGATAGACGCCCATGTTTGTAAGGTGTTTCGAATGTTTTGGAATTTAAGGAAAGTTCATTCTGTGAGCGAATCGGGTATGAGATTGGAAAGAAATATAGACAACCAAATGAATGTCGACGTTTTGTTTTAGTCAATTAAAAAGAAAAAAAGAAAAAAAGGACAAACAGACATGGCAATAGAAATGTTGATATAAAAGCAAGTACAAAATGGTCGAGGTCAATGCGGTACCATTGTCACTTCCTAATAGGAAATCTGGATCACCTAGCTATCCTATTCAATATTTGTGGAAGTGACACAAGTGTATTCGTACTACTGATCTCCACCTGTCTTCGTGCATGTTATCGCCCGTGTTGGCTTGATGCGTTCAACTGCGACAAGAACATCGATAACGGTGTCAATCCTGTCGAGTGTCCAATGTCCAAATTAAGATTTACCTCAGGTCCATAAGAATCGAGTACATAGGGGGTGAATGATGTCAATTCCATATGAGGCTGAGGGAGAACTATTTTGGGAGATTCTGATCATCAAATGATCGTCAAATATTGAGACTAAACAAACACCACTTCTTCAACGAAGTATTCGGAGCTTGGAGCACGTTTATCAATACACAACATCGTGCAAAACGTTCCGCTATCTGAGAGTATGGCATGGCGGCTCAAACTGTTGGATCGACGTTTTTGATTTCAGTTCGGGGAGATTTTGATCTGTGAAGTGGAGGGAATGTTATGAAGCGTTGACGCGTCGAGCTTGGTCATGTGATCAAGACCTTGTCAACAACGAATAAAATCACCAAATCCAAAACACACTTACTTCACCTACTATTGAATGAGATTTGAATGTAGGTACGATTGGGCGTCTTTCAAAATCGAACAGAGTATCCAAACATCACACCGATTCTTTCATCTGGAAATTTAAAACAAGGGATAGTCTTGACTCAAAAGGGTCCGGTGTGTTTTGGATTTGATGATTTTATACGGTTTCGGGTTCGTTCTTATAATGTTTAAAAACATCGCAATCTTCGGTCTATTCATCACATTCCAAGCTTTAATGGCCGTTTACCGAAGAGAATTAAATGTAGTTCTAATCTATATTCTGAAGCTCTAGTTTCTATCCCAATTCCATCCTTTTTCGTTACCAGTCTATCCTCTGTACCCTTTAGTCACTTACTGTATGTCGTCATTACTCGTTAACCTGATGCTCCACCACGTCGATATACCATAGGGGCCATCCATAAACTCCTTAGCACCAAATCGTAAAATGTTTTTCCATACTAAATCACGACAATGACACAGTAGAACTCGAAGCCGGAGTCTCTACCACGACCCTTGAAGTGACTTTTATATCATGCTTGCCATCCTTCTCACATTCCCCTCCGTCCTGTGTTTTCAGATACTCCATGGGCCCTAACTCCACAACTCCGCCACCTATAACTGCACCCTTCCTATCTCCCTTCCTAAAACTAGCATCGATTTCCTCCAAACTCTTCCCCCTTGTCTCCGGCATCCAGAACACTGCCACAACGACTGTTATTAAAGCCGCACTCCCCCACAACCAATAACATCCACTCGCGCTCTTTGATAGAAAGATAGGCGTCGTAAATGCTATTATCCAATTTACCGCCCAGTTAGCACTCAATCCCAAACTCGTTGCTCCGGCCCTCGTTTTTGCACTTTGAATCTCCGCCACGTATACTCTAAAGGTTACGGCCCATGTGGCGGAAAATACAATGGCGAAGAGATAGATGCATATAATAACGACCCAGCGACCAGCGCCATAAGAGGAATGCACAGAACCGGAGGCATAGAGAGAGGCGATGATGAACATGACAACAAATTGACCAACACCACCGACGATGGTGCTAGTTCTGCGGCCCCATTTATCGGCGAGGATAAAGGTTGGGATAGTTGTAAGAAAGATTAGAAGAGCGGAAATACCCGAAGCGAGAAAGGAGGCCGTTGAGGAAGTTAACCCGGCGGATTGGAAGAGGAGGGGTGCGTACTAATTCTGTCAGTTTTGAGATGTGAGAGAATAGGAATAGATTGGAGACATACATATAAAACACCATCAATACCAGCCGCCTGCTGGATTCCCATCAAGAATAACCCCAAAACTGTCCTCTTCCAAGCATCTGGTGCAAAAATCGCGAACATATCTTTCGCTTTTACTTTCTGATCCGCCTTTTCATTATCATCTACGTCATCTTCCACCATTTTTCTCTCTCTTTCCGGGAGCTTTAGATCTAACCATACCCGCTCCGCTTCCTCGAACTTTCCTCTTGCCGCTAACCATCTTGGACTTTGCGGTAGAAACAGCATAGTGCTGGCCGTGAACAAGAATGCGATAACTGCTTGTACCGCAAATGGTAATCTCCAGCTCAGACTTGATTCTATTCCCACAGAGCCATAACACATAAAATAACCTACTAGGACCCCCAAAGTTGTGATGAGTTGCGGAAGACTAGCCAAAGTACCTCGCTGGGAAGGAGGTGATATTTCGGTGATGTAGACGACTAATGTGCTTAGGAAAAAGCCCTCGCCGACTCCTTTTATAGCGCGCCCGATGAAAAGCTGAGGAAGTTGAAAAGAAGTACATTCAATAGTAGCACCAATACCGAAGATGAAGGAGCCAATTGCAGTAGCTGCTAAGCGACCGAGAGCATTGGCCAAATGACCAGTGAACATTGAGGAGAGAGCTGCGGGGATGAGAATTGTGGAGACAACGAGGCCATGCTAGCGAAGGTGGATTGCGTTAGTTTTAGTTGGGCAAGACCGGCGAAGGCGAAATAATGAGAAGGGGACGAAAGAGATTACTCACCACTGTTGATGAGAGTTTGCCGAAAGTTTCGTCGAATTGAGGCATCACTGTTAGGGGAGCGATAGTCCCCGTATCAAGTCCAAATAGAATGCCGCCGATTGATATGATGATGGATGCTTGTATGTATTTTGGAGGCATCGTTGAGTATTTGGCAAGCCATGGCTTGCAGGAGGAAGAAATGATCATTTCTTCAAGGTCAAAGAGATTATGAGTTGATGAAGGTGTATTCAGAACATATACACTGATGGAGAGGGCTTCAATATTGGAGAATAAGAGAACGATTTTAAAGCACAACTATGTGAGAAAGAAATGGAGGTTAATATAGAGATGTACTTATCTTCAACTGTCACACCATCACTCACTGTTTCCACAGAATATTGGAAAATCTAGATACAAACGCGAGTTGACACTACGGAGAACCTGCCTGCTTGCTTTTTTTTTTGAGCGATAAGGAATTACTGTGGATATTTGTGAGGATAAGAGAAATATATTCTGTATTTGATATAAGCTTAACTTACCTCATTGATATAAGCAGCTAGTCAGGAACTCTTTCAAAAATTTCGAAAATAGTGGAGAGATAAACTTGGGAAACTTTGCCGATAGGGTAGAACTAATCGTTTTCCAGTGTCAATCGGGATTCATGATGTGGTCGTGCCCAAAAATTCAGCTCGCTTGGGTACAGTGTACAAAACTCAGGTCCAATTTTGACCCTTCACCTCATTGGTATAGCATGCTTCAAAGTGAGTGGCATACTAGAGGGCCAGAAAGTCGCAGTTGTCCTTTGATAAGATATTGACACGTGACTAAAAGACATACAAGAAATCCCCGCGTGAGACAGCTCCACCTCGGGAGACTTTCCTTTCATTCATTAGTTCGCCATCACCCAGAGCATTTTCAACTATTCGGCCATAGCAATGTTCAGAACTTCAGATTCGATGTTAAAGTTATCGATTCAAGTCACCTCACGCTCGAAGCATGAATTGACGAGCACGCCCCTTCATTGTCTGGCGAGGAAGGTGAATTAACACCTAGATTACCGAAAGCTATTTCTGACTACATGAGCTAAGGATTTCATGGCTCAACATCGGAATAGCAAAAAAACTCGTGTGGAAAAATGCTTTACCGAAACGAGGTTTCAAATTAACAAGATTACTTCAAATCTTTCGAAATGAACATTCTAATGCACCTTGAGAGCTTACCTCAATCCATCTCGTCTCGTCGCCCAACATACATTCATAGGGCATAGGTTATCGCAACTCTATCAATGAATTGTATGCAGATCGCTCCTGTCACGACTACTTCACTTTCCTCTCTTATTGTTTCCAATGGTCCAGACTGCAAGTCCATTGTACAATTCTAGTTTTAAGATTCTGAAGATACCATCATCGATTTCACAAATTGATCCTTTCAAATCAATTTAACAATTGGGCTTATATCTGTATGTGAAATGATTTCATTGTTTTAAAGGGATTGAATATTCCAAAACTTTTGATTATTGGATCGCATCCTGGACACCCTAACTTATCCTGTCTTTTCCCTGACGATAAGAGATATATTTTCTTAGATGCTCTCCAAAAAATGAACTACCTGGGGCAACGTCCGTGATAGGGTTCAAATATTCAGAGACCAATAGAGAGCGCGTGGACTGAGAACAGTAGAACTGTGATGGATGTTGTGCTCAGACACATTCTTTTTGAAGAGTGGGCACAGATTGGACAGGCCCGAAGAAGATATTTAGGCCAATTGAAGGATGCAGAAATATCATTGTCGCATTGAGATTCAATGGTCTTACGATTCATGTAAGATTAAGGAATTTTACAGGCAGGCACTTGTCAAGCAATAGAAACTTATGTTATTTGTAGGGCAGAGAAGATTTACGAGCACTTAAAGAAAAGTCAGATTCGATGTGAGTTATTAATAAGATGGCTTTTTGAAAGTATAGAGTAAGTTTAGATCACAGAAAAGTTGGCCATTTCAGATATCCACGACACTTTTCCACACTACCTCATCCTATCTAATAATTATGACTAAATTCTGGTCTGATAACTCCCTACCTCTACGCGTCCTCAATGATCATCGCCGCTGCACAGTTCTTCTTAAATTTCAAGCAAGCATCAACACTGCGCTGCCCGGCGCTTCTATCATGTTGTGCTGGGTTTCTGATCCACCAAGAGCTTCGGGACCGACTCGGAACCGAAGAATATCTTCGTTGCTACATGTTTTACCTCTACCACTTTTTCTCATGATAGGGCTTGCAAATAACTTTCATCTATACTCCTGTTAGCTTCGGGACCGGGTGAGCTTGAGGCACTAAAACGTGTCATGGGCCGGTACTTAGTACCAAGGATGAAAATTTACTGAAGTAACAGCTTACAATCCTTATCAGAGCTACGATCATAACTCTGAATGGTTCTTTGTGAAAGGTCATAGGCTCTTACAGGAAACTGCTTAGTAGAAATGCTTGAAATTTGATTTGATACTTACAGTCACTTCTCAGCATGGAATCTAATTAGAGAAATTCGAGCTTCCTATAAGGAGGAGAAATGATCGACCAACACAGATTATGATCAAGATTGTGCAACGGGACTGAGAATGCGCACCTAGCCTGCCAGAAAGTGCACAGCTCCAAAGTTTGAACGCCAGGAAACAAGGGTATTTTCTTTGTGGTTTGCAGCCATACGGCATTTACTAGCGCATTTAGAGTTGTCGAGTACGTTCTAGCGCCACAAATATCAGATGCACCTGCTAAATTCAATAATCTAGCCCCGAGCAATCTAGAAGTTCCCCTGTATATAGAAACAAAAACTGGACCGGGCACTGTCATGACGTTTGCGGCTTGCCCGTCAGTCACCGTGGAGCATATCCTAGCAGAATCATTGTGAAGTTAAGTATATATAGTAGCTGCTCCAATACATACAGAATCTCAATAGTTCAACATCAGTTCCATCAATCTCATGTTGTCTACTCTTGCTCTTTCCCTCCTCTCAGCAGTGCCAATGGCTGCAGCTCTTGCACCAGGCCTCGCCCTTGAGTACTCGGTCGAGTTACCTACCCAAGGTATCTTTATCTCGGCCGATGGACGCAAGTTCCTTTCCCAGCGTTACTCTACCACTTTGCCACCAATTACTGTAGAGCTCCTCGCCGACAACTCAACTGTTATGTATCCCGACACATACTGGAACTCTTACAACGCAAGCGATCCAAGCTCAGACCCTAGTCTCCAGTTTGTTAGCATCGATGGTGCTAGAATTGGACCCGATGGTCGTTACTGGTTGGTCGATGGTGGTTCAAGCGGTGTTAACGGATCCACCAAGTTGGTTGGATGCAATCTTACCACCGATACCGTAGACAAGATCTACTACCTTGACAGCATCATCGCTTCCAACAGCGGTATTGACGATGTTCGTTTCAGTGCCAGCGGTGAGGTCGCTTATCTCAGCGACACTGCCGGTGCTCTCGTCGTTTTGAACATGACCACTGGAGATGGAGTCCGTGTTCTCGTTGGTGACCCATCCGCCGTTGCCTTCTTCCCTATGATGTACAACCACACACTTGTTCCAGGTTACGGTGCCGCAGGTAGCACACTCGCTGTTGGACTCGACCAAATCGAGGTCTCCCCCGACGGAGTTTACCTCTACTATCAACCATGTAACGGAGGACTTTACCGTATCGGGACCGCCTATGTTGATGCCGCACTGACCAACGCTGCCATGGCTGCCAGCCTTGGTGATCTCACCGAGCCCTTCGCCTTGACCCCAAGTACTGGTGGAACTACAATCGATGCTGATGGAAACGTCTATGTTAGCGACACCAATCTGCTCGCTATCTGGAAGGTCACCCCTGATGGATACGCATCCATTCTTGTTCAAGACGATGCTTTGATCTGGACTGATCTTATGTGGGTTACTTCTGACAAGAAGTTGTTGCTTCCAGCATCCCAAATGAGACCTGGTGGAAACGGATTGATGGCCGAGGGACCAAACAACATCTACTCCTACCCAATTGACGCTGGTCCATCCCCAATTGACCGTGCTTAAGTTTTGTCCTTGGCCATCGTTTAGCTAAGATGTGAAGAGATTGATTCAAGCATCAAAGACCTGTATATATCAGTTAATTTCTCCCCAAAATATTTGGTTCCCGAACTCTGGACTGCTGGTTCGTCTTATTGCATGTACATAGCTAGTTAAAGGTTGTTCCTTCAAACCTAACGAGAAAATTTCAATATTTTCAATACAATTGCGGACTCTCAAAAACGACAAAATCTTCAACTAATTTCATCTTTTGTTACACTAATCGACAGCCCTAGTTAGGGGGAGTTCGGAAATATAAAAACGTTTTTCGAAATATTTTTGTTATTTATATAATCTGTTAGAAATTATAGAAAACACCATCACATAACATTAGTTATCGCTTTCTACTCCCTGAAATAGGGATAGACACTTCTCGAACATTGGGAGCAAATATAAGGAGGATCTAGGAAAAGTCGCTTAATGTAGTGAAAGTAATAGTTGCAAACCGATAGGTTGCCAGTAGCAATAGGCTTCAGGATCACTAGTAAAAAAATACAGGATCAGCTATGTTGAAAAGGGTAAAGTAGAGTAAACAGAAGAAAGGGGAATCGAGAAAGTTTTTATACCAGGAAACTATGTGTGGGAACTCTATAAGAATAAATACGCATCCAACAAAGAGTCAAATAAAGAATAGTAGGCAATTACGTTGTCCTTGGGAAGTTACTGTATCAACAATATATAACTCCAGTAACTATCCAAGGCATCAACAAAAACGCATCCAGCAATAAAACAAATAAGAAGAAATTAATCCACTTTGTACCTTACCAATGAAATTTTGGAGGCAATGCAGTTACAATAATGAAGTTATTAATATTTCAACAAGGGGATCAAACGTAAGCCTTCGAGATGGAGGCATGGAGGGTGGTATTGTATCACTTGTGAACCATGCTTTTTCATGCAGTCGGGCGGTGTACGGACTTTCAATGCGCAAAATATCTAAATGTCCGCTTTCCATGGTGATGTTTATAAATATGTAGGTATGATCTTTTCACTAAAACATCAGCACGCCAAACTTGGTACTTCACTCTCAATGTTGGTGATCCCAAATACAACTGATATAGCCTTATTGGTGTGACGAAATATTAGCACATTGCCTCATGGCACATATTATCCTCCTGAGTGTGGCCTTGGTAAGCGATCATTTATCTTACCATATTTCATGATTAACAATCTTCAGGTGCCTGCTTTCTTAATTCTGCGTATCTTTTATCGAATATTCTTCCATCCACTCAGCAAATACCCCGGGCCAGTGCTTGCTGCTTCAAGCCGTCTGTGGTATATCAACCAGATGATCAACGGAACTCTCGCTTTTACAGTCAAAGAATTACATCAGAAATACGGAAAGGTAGTGCGCATAGCGCCTGACGAGCTTTCATTCGTCTCCAGCCAAGCTTGGGTCGATATCTATGGTTTTCGAAATGGAAAACCTGAAATGAGTAAAGAGACGCCGTTTTTCACAAGTAAAAATAGCACCGTTGGTGGAGTTATTTCTGCTGAGAGAGAGATGCATAGTATCCTCAGAAAGCTTATGTCGAGAGGGTTTTCGGAAGCTGCATTGAGAGAACAAGAGCCAATCGTTCAAGGTTATACACAATTACTCATTGATCAATTGAAAGAGGAATCAAAGAAGGGGAAAGCAGTTGATATGGTTTCTTGGTACAATGTAAGTTCTCAAGTTAAACCGCTTAATCATTGACGTGGTACTGATAATTTGAATTCTAGTTCTTCACCTTCGATGTCATTGGTGATCTTGCATTCGGCGAACCTTTTGGTTGTCTCACATCTTCATCATATCATCCTTGGGTGAAGATGATATTCGACAGTATGAAGTTCAATTATTTCTGTCAAGCATTGAATTACTATCCTTCCATCGAGTGGATGCTGCCGTTACTCATGCCAAAGTCCCTCGCACAGAAAGGGGCTGATCATCACAAAATGACGGTTGAGAAAGTTATGAGACGAAAAGCAAACAAAACTGACAGGATGGATTTTCTATCACTCATGGTAAAACCAGAGAATGGAATTAGCGATCAGCAGCTAATTGCGAATTCAAATCTTTTGATTGTGGCTGGCAGTAAAACAACGGCGACGGCTTTAGCTGCTTGCACTTGGTATTTGTGCAAGCATCCCTTGGCATTAGCGAAGCTTATAGCGGAGATTCGAACGGCATTTCGAGCTCAGATGACATAACTTTCTTGGAGGTCAACAGACTCAAATATCTAAACTGTGTTCTGACTGAGACACTAAGATCTTTTCCATCTACCCCTACAGCAGTGTCAAGAAGGGTTCCAAAAGGTGGAGATGTTATCGATGGTGGCTTTGTTGCCGGTGGGGTATGTTGTACAAATCTATCAGGGAAATTTAAAAACGCTGACATATACCAGATGCAAGCGGGAATCGCTCAGTTGGCAGCGAACCATTACCCGTCGAATTTTACTAGACATGATGAGTTTATCCCCGAACGTTTCGAGGCAAATTGCCCACCAGAATTTGCGAATGACGATAAGGCAGCAATGCAATCTTTCAGTTTCGGTCCTAGAAATTGTCTTGGGAAGAAGTAAGTATATAGACACAAAGCATCCTTCCTATTGTTTATTCGCAATGGATTCGAGCTCATAAACTTTGTTCCAATACTAACGTCAAAAACTAGTCTTGCGTATGTAGAGATGCGGTTGATAATGGCCCGTATTTTATGGGAATTTGACATTGAGATGTGCGATGGAATGGAAAATTGGGATGACGTAAAGATATTCTTAGTCTGGGATAAGAAACCACTCCCAGTTAGACTTACGCCGGTCCCAAGAGATTAAGAGATTAAGAGATTTGTGCGTCGCGTAGAAATGTATTTAGATTGATGAAAAATTGGTAAACTTGGGTTGTAAGAGGTGTTGGTAAATGACAAAATCGAAAATGTGATTCTGCACCAGGGCGTTGGAACAAGGAGGAGTTATCCCGCTATATTTAAAATCTCTAGTCAATTTTCATTTTGGAGCTTTGATTGATACGGAGAAACTTGAACTATCACCATTTATCAGAGCTGGAAGTACAACTAGGTACAAATTGCATCATAAATCACCATGCCAGACTTCATCCAACTCTTCCGACTTATTCGTAGTCATAATCAGTATACGTCCTTGTTGAGAGGCAAGCCATCAATAACATTGAAAAGAACAGACAATGAAATCCCGGGCTTCTTATCTAATGCCTTCGAATCAAAAGATGTATCACAAGTAAGTCCAACAGAGCCGATATCTTCGAGAAGGACTAAACAATGAGAATAGAGAGCATTAAAAATCAATTCGAGGTCTTTCTCGATTATATCTGAAGATATGAAACTAACAATATAGATATTAAGATCGAATAAGCCAACAATAACAAAAGCAAGTAAGGTTTTGCTGTTTCCCGCCGATCCATGAAACTGTCAGTATCACCTCGGTGGTGATTGTGACGTCTTCATAATAGGTATGGTATAATGTATTGTGTCTAGCTATTCTAGGTTCAGAGCTACGAGGTCTATATGCAATACGCTTGTACGCTTGTGCGCTAGCGCGCTAGTGCATATATTCACTCGTATCGCAACAGAAACAGAAACAGAAACAGATAACCTCGTCTATATGGAATGCCGCAACGTGTATACTAAGGACGTTCGCTAGGTTTCAGATGCTTGTTAATGTCTGCCAGTACTTGATCTTTCTTTTCTGGATTCATTACTATCATATCGATAGACCTACTAAGCCGATTTGTGATTAGAATCCAATATTTCCAGTTGCCTAGACATTGTTGATCTAGTACTGATAGATGTTAAGCCGAAGCGTTTGTTTCAATGCCTGAAAGATAAGATAGCTAATACTCTCAAACAAAATGTTTGATAGGGTTTGTGGAATTTTCAAAGCAGCTAATCTTGAAGCTTTCATTAGTAGTTTTACTCCCAAGCTTGTTAGCAATTGTTCCTGGAGCCATTGCACCTCTCCTAGTCGTCTAAAGCCGGTACCAAAATGTCCGCATCAGCCTGTTGAGCCAAAGTTAATTTCCAGTCGACCTTATAAATGCACTCATGACGATCATATGATTTCTCTTAGACGGCATTGGTATGGCCAGAACGGATGGTCCCCATGGTGGTGCTTGGATCCTCGGAGTACGTGTAATTCGGATTTCAACCAATGCCCTCATTAACAATTCCTGCCAGCCAGGCCCATCTTGATTGGTGAAAAAGACCTTCGCAGTAGCTTCATCCATAATAATATACTTCAGCTTTCCGGTTTCCAGCCCTTTATATTTCTTCTTCCCATCATCCCACTGAGGAGGCGGCAGAGGTAACAGCTGAAGCTCCGGTAAATTCGCCTCAGAATGTGATACATCATACATAAAGAGAATTTTCCGATTCTAATCGAACCACACACCATTTCTTAACAAAGTAAATTTTCTGTAACACTGCTGTCGAGCTATGTAGTCAAACTTTCGGCCGACCTTTCCCTTCCTAGCATCCTGATCCATCCTTTACATAACCCTTCCTCCTTCTCAGGATATTATATAGGCTCCGAATTGCCTTAAGGTATTTTTGTCAGAAGTAGACAGCAAGTTGCACGTAGAACGATATATTGTATTGTATATAGAGTATGAGTGATTAAGTCTGAAGAGCGGAAGGCTCGGAAGAAGGGTTCTATGAAGGGGTAATACGGAGTGTGCATGCATGCCACACACGTGCATACATGTGATTTCCAACAATTTTATTCACCACTCGTAGACCAATCAAGAACAGCGAGACGGCCGAATAGATTGCTCACCTCCTCAAATCTTGTTCATCAAGAAGGAATGACTCCTAGTGACGTTGCCCTCGGCATGATAACTTCCGACTTCATGAATCACGTGTTTGATATCGAAATCTACGACATCAAAAACTACGAGATACCTTGATCTCGGATCGCATTCTGATGGATTCTATTCGTTGCAAAACTTCTCGGTTGCGGAACTATCTCGCCCCTTCATCTTCATTCATTCTAAATTTGCCTCTCACCACCATTGTATTTTCACCTGGTACTGGACTGGACTTCTGCAGTCCTTCTTTGACCAAACATGAAGGGCCAATAATAACTGCCCACGGACTATGGAAATCTATGGACCGTCTGTATGTCGATCATACTACCATACTCGCCGACGCCAATAAAGCAAACTAAGCTTGCTTCTGTTTAGTTTTGCGAGATGTATGCTCTAATACATGGGCCTCGGTATTATTTGTTGAGATTGAGAGCATGTCTTAACGGTAAATGCAAATGTCACACACATCATTCCTCTTTCCTTTCAAATGTTTCATGTATCAGTATTCAAGACATTGAGCCTCGGTGTATATCCTTGATCTATTTCCTACATTCACTTCGAATGGTTACTCCTCTTTTGCTTTTTATATCTTCTAATTCCCCGTCTTGAGTTCTTGTTGTTCCTGATACAGCCATTGTATATTTTACCGAACTTTACTTTCAATACAACATCAACATCTGTTGTGTATACATCCTTACTGTAGATCCTTACAACCACCAAAAAACACATAATGGGTTCTGTCCAAAGATCTGGGAATTGCGATTACGACATTGTTATCGTTGGTGCTGGCTTATCGGGAATTAATGCTGCATAGTAAGACCTAATTGTTGGATATTGAATTCTTGTCCACGTTCCTCTCTTTAGCGATCCAAGCACTTGGGTACCAAATTCTCCAGTCAGATAGCTAACACTTTACAGTCGTATACAAACAGAACTTCCAGGCCTGACCTATACTATACTCGAGAATCGCGGAGCAATTGGCGGAACGTGGGATCTATTCCGATATCCCGGCATCAGATCCGATTCAGATTTACATACATTTGGATTCCCATGGCGACCATGGTTGAGCTCTCAGTCGATCGCTGATGGTGAATCAATCTGCAAATATTTTAAAGAATCCGCCGAGGAATATGGTATCGATAAGAAGATACAATTCTACCATAATGTTACATCGGCAGATTGGTCAACGGAACAACAACAATGGTTATTAGCAGTTGATGCGGGTGGAAGACAGAGCACTATAAAAGGACGATGGATCATTTGGAGCACAGGTTATTATGACTACAGCGAGCCATTGAAAGTCGAAATACCTGGAATAGACGACTTTAAGGGCAAGAAGATACATCCTCAATTCTGGCCCCAGGATCTCGATTACACAGACAAGAAAATAGTCGTTATTGGAAGTGGTGCTACGGCAATTACATTGATACCAAATCTGGCAGACAAGGCAACCAAAGTAACAATGTTACAACGAAGTCCTTCGTGGATAATGGGGGTTCCCGCAAGAGATTCCACCGGAAGTTCCATGCGGAAATATCTTCCAAGTTGGGTGGCTAGCCAATTGATTCGCTGGAGATTCCTGGTACTCCCGTTACTATTCTTTCACTTCTGTCGTCAGTTCCCCAGCACCGCCTGCAAAATCCTCCGAGCCAGAACTAAGAAGGAAATTCCTTCAACCATTCCCATCGATCCTAACTTCAGCCCCAAATATAATCCTTGGGAACAACGTCTATGCATCTGCCCAGACAGCGACTTCTTCAAATGTCTTCACTCGGGAAAAGCTGATATCGTAACTGATACCATTAAAACCGTCACATCATCTGGTATTGAGCTCGAATCGGGGAAAAGCCTCGATGCAGATATAATCATCACAGCCACTGGACTTAAAATGCAACTTGCCGGCGGCGCCAAAGTGAGCATCGATGGCGTTCCCTACGACTATCCCACCAAATATATGTGGAAAGGCATGATGCTTCAAGACATGCCTAATGCAGTAATAGTCGTCGGCTATACAAACGCTTCATGGACTTTGGGAGCCGACACTACTGCGGGAGTATTGGTTCGATTGCTTAAACACATGCGAGAGAACAATATCGTATCAGCTGTTCCGAAAGTTCATGGCGATAAGATGAGTTCTCAGCCCATGTTGAATTTGAGTAGTACGTATGTGGAGAAGGCAAAGGGATATTTGCCCATGGCAGGAGATAGAGGTCCGTGGCAGCCGAGACGGAATTATCTTGTTGATTATTGGGTTGCGCAGTATGGGAATTTGACGGAGGAATTGGAGTTTACTGCCGCTGGGGGTGCAGGGTTCGATAAAAATCAATGATTGTAACTTTTGTACGAATTAGATGGGAGATGGTGGATCGATCGGTTAAATGGGGTCCGGATGTAGATTTGTTTTTGATTCTGTTACAATATGTGTGGCATGTAGGCATGTATTCATATTTCAGAGATAAGATTCTTCAGTACATTAAAGTATGAGTATACAATACAGATTTATATAAGAGATCTATTTTAGATATACGTTCTGTTCGTTCAAGCTTCTATTTCTATGATTGTCCGGGCATGTTCAACCTCTAGATTTCGGAATCACACTAAACGTACATACAATACAAGATTGAAACGTACTCAGCTATCATTGAGCATAAACCAACGTGGTTCTTTAGCAATAGGATCCATTCCAAAGTACAAAACTGGCTTATCAAACAATTGAAATTCCCATATATCAAGATTAATACCCAGCGGTATCTCTAAATCCTTTCATCTTACCAAAAATCATAGTTTCAGCCCAACCCATATAGAGCTCTAGGATCCGATCACAGAGAATGTATTGAGCGATCCAGCTTGAAGAGCTGATCTAAATGTTTTGTATACGACGTACTGCGAGTTTAGCACGGTCTTCATTATCTATGAATAGGGGATTTCCACAATTGTAATTACATACTGTGAAGACTTGAGACTTATTCACTTCTGGGGGTTATGTTGTTAATAGGCATATCGATGTTGAATATATTGTTTGTTATTCGTTATTCGTTGTTTGTTGCACGTATAGATAGTAGCGAGATAGTTTTATACTGGAAGATTTGATAATTCACTCACGAGAGACGCACAAGAAGGAGGATTGCTTCCTATTAGTGGTAGTAAAATGGCTGGTTAGGTGGAATATGGGGTTTAGAAGGAGCAGGAGGAGGGAGGAGGAATATGTATAAAGACCAATGATCTGAGAGAGAGAGAGAGAAAGAGAGAGATCTCTAAATGATTTGGTAGTTGGTTAGGTTCATCTGCTGGATTTCATGTGTATGTATATAGATGTAGGTGGGTTCGGAGATATCAATAGCAACATCAATAATCAAACTCCAAGTTATAGATAACTCTTCATCAGCTTTTTCATTTATCACTAAGATATTAATTTATCATATCATACCATTCTCCATCTCCATCTCCATCTCAACAACACCACAGCACCACACTACTCAAGAATCCCATTATATCAGTATATCAGTAGTTCGCATCTCTATCTCCTATGAATACATATCAACTTAACCGATTAATGAATTAATCTCCTTTATTTATACCTTGGAAAGTTTCAAGGCTAATTACTTGATTGATTGATTGAGTTAGTTAGATCTTCATTTCTAGATAGAGCACTGTGAGTGAGACTTAGAAGTTAGAAGAAGGAAAAGTTTACCTATCCTGCCTTTATCATTAAGTATCAGCTCTGCCTTGGGAAGTATTGAACCGCTACAATTAGTGGAGGCAAGCGAGCACTTTGTAAGATAGCGGATTAGTTACTCTCGAATATATATATATAAGGGCCGTCTGTATAAACGTCTTTGGCTTTTATTTTGTCTAACTACAGACTAGTAGTATCTAATTCTGCAATGAATAAATAAAACACCATTGAAAACTTTGACATTCAACACTCATTTCCCATCGAAATGTCTTAATCGATTCCTAAGCCTTCATACCTACCGGTCTCAACATCTCACACACCCATTGAACGCATCTATCTACAATTCATCAATCCTCCCCAAAACCCATTGAACGCATCTATCTACAATTCATCAATCCTCCCCAAAACCCACTGCAAATGTCTATAACTACTCCTCGGCTGAAACTGCGGCTGCATATGGCCACTCAAAAACGTCTCCGCCCACATTAATCCACGTTCAAAATGCTGCACTCCCATCGTTCCCTGCGGTTCATCCACTGGTCCAAAGCCCTCCTCGATAAAAAGATTTCCATACTGAAGATCCGGCAACGTTATCACAATTGGCTTTGCGGGTTTCTCTTGGAATCCCAATTTTCCTCCCCACGTCATATTTTGAATGGCGAGAAGTGTACCATTTGTGAGGATTTCGAAATCGAGATTACCGTTAGCGATAAGCACGCGGTTAGTAGCTTCGATGACGAGGGGAAGAACGGATTGGATGGGATCGGCACTGAGATCTCCTTCTTGTTCGGGTCCGCCTTCGCCTTCGACTCCTCCGATGAATACTGGACCGGAACATTCGTTCCAGTCGATTTCCATAGGTGCATGCATAGCTTTCTTCACATCCGTCCGATTGAAATATATTTGATCAAATCCTGGATATAGATACTGCAAGTCCGTTGGATAACCGAGTGGATCGGATTGAAGGGGACATTGAGTAACGATTTCATAAACGTTGAAACAGGGATTTGGTCCATATGCTGCATAGTAGATTGCACCCCAAAGATCACAAGCTAGATCGGTGTCATTATTGTAGTCGAAGTATTTAGGGGGCTGAACACCAGATGGCGGAAAAGTTAAGTATTGCGATATAAAATCCGAGTAGCCGCATGATTCATGAAGTGCTTCTAATTGAGCTACAAAACTTGCGTTGAGACCGAATATGTTATTGTTCTGGAGAAGAAATGGAACAGCTGGGGCTTCTTGTTGTGCATATACGTAGGAGCCAATAACGGGATCATAAGCTAAAGCTCCTATTTGATGTTAATGATAAATTCCCTTGGAATTAGACAGATAGAGAATCCTTACCCGATACATCAAAATAATTCGTATCATTTCTCTCCAACATGGCCAACGATATATACGGGACATATCTTCCTGCATAACTCTCCCCGGTAACATAGATCTTGAAATTCTTAATTCCAAACGTCTTTTGGAAATTCAAGAAAAAGTTGACAAAATCCTCTGCAATATCTTCTTCGGATGTAGCAGTCACTTCACCGATCGAGAATCCCGTTCCAACTGGTTGTTCAACCCTTTTCACCATTAGTCATGCCGCCTTCTCTCAAATGGATAATAAGAGCAGTATTTCTACACACCAAAGAACATTCGTAAGATTAACCCAAGAATATGGATTAATCTGCGGAGTATACATTCCCCAACTCCAAATAAACCGTCCATTTTCTTGAAAGAAGGCTTCCAAAGAACTGCAGCCTATTCTGATCATCAGCTTTATTCTTACAATTACCATCCCAGATGCCAAAGTAAACTCACCAGGACCTCCATTTAACCAAATAGTAACCTCATCAACCGGCTCTCCAACCGTCGGTTCAAAGACAAAGTAAAGTCCTCTTGATTTATTCTTCATATCAATTGGCATCAGTCCCGCATACATTTCTCCGATATCAAACGGAATATCCGGGAGAGATTCCACTCGGTATTCTACACAATGTCTTTCGTTAGCTTCAATTCTCACAACCCAATGCAACATCCTGTCCCTCAATCCCTCATCTTTCACCACCTCTTTCCTAGCCCCCCATGGTGACCCAAAAACTCACCCTCCGTATGTTTATTCAAAAATCTAAACCCCTCCGTCCCAT
Organism: Botryotinia calthae; assembly: GCA_004379285.1. Lineage (NCBI taxonomy): Eukaryota > Fungi > Ascomycota > Leotiomycetes > Helotiales > Sclerotiniaceae > Botryotinia > Botryotinia calthae. The sequence continues at coordinate 94,169 of PHWZ01000029.1, forward strand.
TCCCATGCTCATGCCCATGTCCATACCCGGGATGATTTCTCTTTCTATTTCCCTCGACCCTCTCTTTCAAATCCGGATGATACCCCTTCGCATGTGAGAAATCCGAAAAACGACCTGCGAGAATGGTCGTTGCGAAGACAAACAGGATCATAAACATCTGTCTCGGATTCCGCGACATCTTGGTATTTATTCCAGACGGAATTCTTCCGGGGAGTACTCGGAGTGCACTTCGATTGATCAATTCCTTTACTCACTCAGAAAGAAGAGTTTGAGATACCGGGATAGAAGAGATTCACCAAATTACAATTGCAATCTCACAACACAAGCAATCGCGACAGTATCGAGAGAAAGAAACGAAGCAGGAAAGAAAGAAGGAAAGAACGAGTAACACAACTCATTCTCACATAATAAACCGATTCGTCTGACCAAAAGGGAAAAAAACACTGCTCCGAACAAACCCAGGTATGTAGATACTAGTCCATGCATTGCACTGCATTGCATTGCATACAACCCCCGCAAAACCATATCAAATATGCAATTCATCGTTATCACTTCTTTTTCAGCCCCATGGCCAGAAATCTCCTTCCTGTCCTATCCCAACTTAGTAGATACGTAAACCCATAGCATAGCATTAAACCGATTGCAACTCTCAGAGTTCAGATTGTCAAGGGGAAGTGCAGTACGTTGTGCAGGTTCTCGTTTTGGCCTTGTCACCCATAGCTATCGATAGAGAACCCGAAATTTCTCAACTCAGAATCGAATATCATAATCGCATGGAAATCTGGGTGTGGTAATAAAGCTATCGGTTGCCTGCGGTATGTGAATTTTCCACAGGGTGGGTTAGCTCACCCAGTTTGGTATTGACATCACAATATACTCATGAACCACACAACGCACCGATCAACTTCCTCTCTCGACACCTCCAGCTCATTTCCAAGTGGCGAATCGATGGATCCATGTATGTATTTCGTTCTACTCGTCTGGGTTAAGATAGAATTTTCTGAATAGCATGACACGAAGTATCAGTGGACTTGCATACACACACATACCTATACCTGTACCTACAATTCGGTCGTAAGCTCGTAAACAAGCTCGTAAACAAGCAAGTAATGAGTGCGCGCAATGCTATCTAAGATTATGTTAGGTGGTTAGGTTATCTATACAACAGTACCATCCATCATCCATCATATACGTGGGAGAGGGTGAGTGTACCAGTCAGCAGCCTCTCCACAAGCGAAACAACAAACCACAACTGTGTATATGAATTCGAATCATCAAAAGCTAACATTTCGATTTGTTGGTTCAGATCTTAGAGATTCTTATAAAATTGATTTGATTTCTCTAATGAATTTGTGAGATAGTGGTTCTCCATTCCGGGTTTTTATCATGCTATGCTTAGGTAGAGGCTGGCTGGCCTAACTACTCGTAGATCTAACCGAGTATGTTTTTGTTTGATTAGGGTGGTTTTACCTATCTAACCTATCTATAATGACAGACAGAGTAAGTGCATCATAAAATTAAGAAACGAAAATGTGTATTTCAAAAATGATCTACTTGGAATCCAAAATCCAAATCCAAAATCCAAATCTAAACAAATCTAAATTTATGTCTAAAATTAAGTATATATTCTACCTACATATCCTCCCTCCCACCTAAATCAACAATACAATCCCCAATTCCACCCATCTACCCAGTCACGCCAGTCAGTCCCAACCCCATACCTCACACCTCACACCTCAAAGCTCATACCTCACATCCAACCTAGATAAGCCATCCACCCACCAGTAATCCAATCCCGATAACAGTCAATCAATCAACCAATCAATGAGAGTAACTCTCCCCTCCCTCCCCTCCCCTTCACTCAACGCGGACAAGCGGGGTAATCTACTCCTAGATAACTAATATCCATCCATCCATCCATCCATCCATCCATCCATCCATCCATCCATCCATCCATCCATCCATCCATGCACCCACCCATCGATATCCATCCCATCCCATCCCAACCACAAACTCGTCTCGTCTCGTCTCGCTTAACCTACTTATGTATCTCATTACCTATTTCTCACTACAAGCAAGACAAGCAAGACAAGCAGTGAGAACTTAGTAGCCATGAATTGATTGAGATGAGGTGAGATGAAGTAGGTATTACGGCTCCAAAATCTTTCCAAAGGAAGGGTGGCGCGGTGGTAAGGTTATCTTGACCCGGTTCGGTTAGCTACACAATTGCATCGAGTGCCTGGTTATGGAAAAAGCTATGTGATGAAAGGTAGTAGAAAAAGATCACGATTTTGAGAATTATTAATCTCCTTTACTATTGTAATTATTCATTTCTTCGTAATTTATATACAAATCTGTATAGATTTATTAATTTTTTCATCTCCATCTCCTAAATCCATCATCCACTGATCTGGTATCTCGAGCTCAACACTAATAACTCAAAACGAGTGCCTTCAACTTCTCAAAGTCTGGTGTTCCCAATCCCGTAACTGGATCCCATCCTTTTGTCGCATTCCAGCTTGCGTAAGGGATAACTGCTCCCCCAGGAACTGCCAATCCACTTTGTCCATTAACGCCATTGCATCCGATGCTACCTCCTCCTGTAATATCATTGAGAGCACTTTGACCAATGAGATAAAGGAGTGGGTTAATGAACCCTAGTGCTGGCTTTCCTGCTTGGAATCGTGCATCGTTGAGAAGACCAAGAATACCTGCAATTACGGGAGCGGCGGCGGATGTTCCACCTGATGGGGAAAGTTTACCGAAGTAGACTACTTGGTAACTAATTGTAGGTTAGTAAGTGTTCATTCAGATAGATAAATTTGATAGGGAATGAGAACATACTCAGGTGCCAAACTATGCGCCGAAATGTCCGGGAAACCTCTGCCTGAGAAGTTTGTGTAGCTCTCATAGTATTCCTTGGTGCTTGGACTAATATGTTTGCTCAAGTATTCATCCACAGCAGCTGCTTGGTACCAAGCAGTAGGGAAGTAGTTTGAGAAACCTCCTGAACCATCATCCCAAGCGACTTCGGGAGCAACGGCTTGGGTACCCCCAACAGATGTAATGTATGGGCATGTACCAGGGAATTGAGGTTGGAAGTATGGGGTGTTGAGACCATCGTTTGCGACGCAACCGGCTCCTACTCCGGTATCCCCTGAGGATTCAAGGACGGAGATACCACGAAGTCCCATGATACCGATCAGGTTGCAAACTCGTACAGCATAGGCATATGGAACTGTCTGAATAATGGGTTAGCAATGAAACACCTGATGAAGGATGGAGAGAATCAGAGACAACATACATCTTCATCATCACCATAAGAGTTCGAGATGACTTGTGGTAAAGCGGAGTTTGGTTGGGACAACAAGTACTCATAATATGGCAAATATGGCTCATTGGAGTTATCGGCTGCGGTTGGTAAATCGATGTTAGGGATAAATGGTGGGGAACCACCAGTGATGAATTCGTGAACAGGTAGAGGATGAGCAACACCAATGATGTTTTGAACATCAAGATTTGCTTCGCCAATTGAAGCAGTAGCTTTATTTTGATCATTGGTAGCTCCATTGATCAGAGTAACTGTGAAGTTTTGTTCTGGGATACCAAAGTAACTCTCATATTGGAAAAGATCAGTATAGATAGCTGATTGGTTGAGGAAACTACCGAATCCGATTCTGCTTCCGGATGAAACTGAAGGGGTATAATCTCCAATGTTGTATAATTCCTTGATACATTTAGGGGTAATGGATGTTGAGCAAGCAGCATCAACAGTTACTTTCGTAGCTGAAGTATCTCTCTTTGCAATCTTAGTTGGTGCATTTGCGACTGTCTTTCCAAAGTAAGTTGTTGGAGAGATGAGCTCGATATGTTCAGCAACATCATCCGGGACGGAGTATTGAGTAGTTCGGACTTTCGTTACGCCATTACTTGTATAGCTTTTGAATTTTGCATTGAGCATCGAATTGGCCTTCTCAATTGTGGTGGCAAAGGAGATGGTCGATCCATCGCTCACAATGTTTTGAGCACCAGCACTTGTCAACCATGAAGTAACAGCGCTACTTGCATCCGCAGAAGGGGCGAACAAAGCATTAGCCTCATCAATGTCGAGATGATTTCCATACTCCGGATTTCCTGGTGTTGAAACGGCAAGAAGTTTGGCCTCCAATTGATCCAGATTTTGCATAGCGAGACCAACTGTGAGGGTGATGGCAGCACTTGAATCTGTTTCCGAAGCAGCAGTCCATCCGCTAGGTGCTGCAGCCAATTTCTCCATGACTGCACCATATGCTGGGAGAGCTTGGGAAAGCAAACCCGCACAAATGGCGGTTTTGGGATACATCATGATTGAAGAAGCTTGATGATGTCAATTGACGGGTGGTCGATTGAATCTTCAAAGATGAAGAGGGAGAAAGCAGGAACGGTGAGGAAATGACGGAGAGGAGAAGAGATGGGTGGAGAAGGAGGTGAGGAGGTATCAGAACCAACACAACGGTTAGGAAACGCAGTCTTTATCAATACTTTGCCCAGCCTCTGGCCACCCCATTTTGCCATCAACACCTCGGATCACACAACATCGAATTTCCCCTCGTACCTGGCAACGCTCATGTATGTCGCCCGCACAATTTTGGTCCTTGCAGGCGAAGATCTCGTCTGAGCGAATGATCGTTTATGAAGATATTGACATGCCCCGCCACGACAAGCCGATGTGGTACCAAAGAGTATCATCCGAGCCATGGTATTAGGTACACCAGGGTAGCTTTGAGGCTTTATAACATATGCGGCAGGTGAATATGCCAAGAACCACCAAAAGCTTAATCATCGGGACTGAACTGGAGTAAGCACCTTCCTATCAGAGATTAGCTCACCTGTAGCTAACCTCCGATTGCATTCAGTGACTTTCAATTGGCCTATCAGCTTCCTCAGTGAGCAACACAATTTCCGAGGTTCCGAGATAGCTTTTCCCCGCTTTTTAGATGTTGTATGGGTATGGTCACGCCATGGTCATGATCCATGGTCTATGGTCTTTTCATCTGCAGATTTCCGGATTCAAGCTTTGTATCCATGGCGACGATGAGATGAGGAAGCGAACGAGCTGAAGTAGCTACATGATAGGAAGGAATGATGGCCTCTGAATAATGTGGCTTTTCAATCGTACGAGGGCCAATGGATTGTGTATTGTACATACCCACAGGAATTTCTGTGATGCATTGATTGTACGAGCATATTCCAATTGTGGTCATGCATCAGGAGGAAGGAATACATACCTAGGCATCATGCCATCAATGCAATCTTCTTATCTGGGTCTCTGCGTTGTAGATCATGATTCTGTTATCTTTCTCTCGTATCGTCGGTTATGTTGGATATGCTTATTGCTGCACGGTCTTGAAATCCTGTTAAGAGAGAGAGCTTGGAGAAACGAAGAGGAGAGGAAGGGAAGGGAAGGAAGGGTAACTTGAAAGAGCTTTGTTTCAATGTATAGGGACCTAGGTGTGGAGATGAGACAAATCAAGACCAACAGTAACGATTCAAGCACAAAGAGGAAGAGGAAGAGTTAAGAAAGATCCAGAAAGATTTTCATTCCTTTGACTGAAGAAGACATTAAGGATACCTTATACACTATGCAAAATGATCACGTGCCGTTTCAGACCATTCGATGATATTTGTACTGAAGTAAGAAGGAATAGGAAGACTGATTAAATTTCACATCGTCAAAAGAGACGGGATGATACTATACTATACTATAATATATTGCTTAGGTATGTAGTAGGTAGATGTTGTGATTTAAAGGCATAGAGATTCGATAACAATACATTCACAAATCACACTTCACACTTCACACTTCAAGACTCAAGGTTCAAAATGGAAAAAACAATAACATTAATAAGATCATAAGAAAATGCCACCAAGTCCAAGAACTAACTCGAACATTCATTCTCTCCTCTCTCCACTCCATACTCACCATTCATCCACATCTCGCCCTCATTCTTTGGGCATTCTCAATCCATACTTTGAGTAGCAGTTGGCAATATCGTCTGCACAAACACACCACCGGGTAACGCAATTATAGTTGGTCTCGATCTATGGCTATAAGTCGCGATTCTAGTATAATTGCTATGAGATGGATGTGTGTAGTTGAGACTGTGTGGGTTGGGATTTGGTAGTTGGATTGCAGTGCTGAGTGGGATGGTGATGGCGAGGAGGATTGATATACTGATGAGAGTTATGGATTTCATCGTGGGTGGTTTTGGGGGTTACTACTTTCTATTTTTACTTCTGCTTTCGCTTGGTTTTGAGAATGTAGGTTTGCGGTTGCGATAGACTCGGGGTGTGAAATTCCTGGGGGAGAAGTGGATGTTCATATAGGGGATTTGGAGGTGTTGTTTGTATGTTTGTATGTTTGTATAGTAACAGACAATGATTTGGAAATTGTGATTTCCTTTGTTAAAATTGGTGGAGGAGGTATCAGTTCTTTTGTATTCAAGACTCAGTGACTCACAAAGAAATGTTACCTTGGCTTGTTGCTTTGAGGGAATGTGATTGTTCTTGAGGTTTCATTAGACTTCTTGAGATTTATCGAACAACTTGCTTGTGTTCAGTGGAAAAGTCAAAGAACTAGTTCTGTGATATGAAGTCGGGTTTCTATCTCTGTTGTCAATCTACATACCGAGAATCATTGAGACCTCCAGCCGCAAGATTGAACTGTTGTACTCGAGAAGCTTGACTTTCTTTGATACCGCACCTGGCATATATATCATCCACCAAGCACATTCGATAGACGACAAACCATGAAAATACATACGGCACGTGACCATCGCAGCACAATCGTGCGTATCGGGTTTGACCAGACCAAGCACCAAGCAGCCACCCACCGCTCTGCCAAGGCATAGCGAAACTCAAATCGTTTTGCCCAACACCGCCCCATTCCTTGCTTTGAACGAAGAAAGGGGGAGCTGCGCAGCTGAGGCAAAAAATCAAAATCGATAGCTGCCGGCGCTAGACTAGCATCTCTCCAAACACGACGGAATCGGGACTGGGAACATACGAAACGGGTATAGGGAGCGTTTCCGAAAAGCTCCCGTGTTGGTTTGTTGGTAAGAAGAAGTAGGCTGGAGAGAAGAATGACGTTGGTGTTGGTGTTGATGTTGATGTTGACCTTGACTTTGACCTTGACGAACCTTGACGGGAGAATGGATGCTTTGGATTTGCTTTGAAGTATGTATGGGTCGTCGAGCGTTGATTTTGCTCTGAAGCATAGATAGTCTGCATTCTGCACATGGAAGATCCAACATATGTATGCAGATACATCCATGGTGAAGATCAAAGCTACTGACTGGGTTCGTACATATAAGAATCCATCGAGAAGAAGTGCATTGAGTAATGGATGTACGATATATACACATCGCATTTCCACATCGCATTTCCACACCTCATACCGGTACATGATAGATGATATAATATAGATAACACAGATGCACACTATTGAATCCGTTCGTGCTGGCATATAAAAATCCTGTTGATGTTTCCGGCTCTAATCCAGATAAATGGCTTGATTGGTCAAATATGGAAAGTCGCCCTTCCCCCCCCCAGTGGACCAAGAGCGACCGACGTCATTTCCTTGTTACAACCCAGCATTCGTATGATCGTCATGAACGTGTGAACTACGATAAAAGTGTACATGTCCCACTTAACTCTCCAGATCCGCACGAAGCTTCCTTCTCGTTTCGATCAATTTGTCAATTTGTCAATCTATTAATCTATCTATCCATCTATCACCAAACAATCCCTCCCTTGTTCACGATACTTCGAATCCCAAGCTTCGAAGCAACAAAAGCCCTTTCCCCGCAACACAACAAAGATACGCTTCGAGTAAAACAATCCAACAGCCTTCACAATGCATCGCACATATTCCATGAGACAATCGCGGGCTCCAACTGTAAGTGATACATACGAAAGTGACTGGCGGCGGCACATCTTTTCGCAATATTGATATGAGCTTTTACTGACGAGTCTCTTCGCTCTTCTTCGTAGGCCTCGCAACTCCAAAACCCTCCTCCACCACCTTCGAGTACAAAGTCTGGAAAGTTCTTCGGCAGAAGCGGTCTCGGTCAGTACATTTCTTCTATGACGTCTACGATATGTTATACATGATGGATGTGGGGTACGCGGAAGTTTCTGTACACAGGAGAGGGATGGAAAAGAGAGGGAAGAGCAGTACATCGAGTTGCTCTGCACGGCCCTTCCGGATAGGATTCTATGATGAACGCATTCCTCGGAGTGTACCAAATAACGGCGTGTTTGTGCCGGATATTATCATATCTGTCGCCGTTGTGAACTTGTTGCGATGCTCATTGCGATAGCTATGAAAAAGGACATTTGCCGTCGTATTCAAGGGATGATTTGCTAACAACTATCATTTCAGGCCATGCTATGCGACTCAAGACACACTCTGCCCTCAACACTAGAGGGCCAGAGCTTTCCAAAAAACTTGGTCAACTCGTGAAGATGGAGAAGAATGTCATGCGCAGTATGGAACTTGTCGGAAGAGAGAGAATGGAGGTAGCAGTAAGTAATTCTCTTGATCACATTCAAGAGCATCGATTTAACATGGCATAGCAACAACTCTCCATTTGGGGTGAGGCTTGCGACGAAGATGTATCAGATGTTACCGACAAGCTCGGTGTATTGCTCTACGAAATCGGCGAACTTGAGGACCAATATGTTGATCGTTATGACCAATATCGTGTTACCATTAAGAGCATCAGAAACATCGAAGCTTCCGTTCAACCAAGCAGAGATCGCAAGCAAAAGATTACTGATCAAATCGCTCAACTCAAATACAAGGAGCCAGAATCTCCAAGAATTGTCGTTCTAGAGCAAGAACTGGTTCGTGCTGAAGCCGAATCTTTGGTCGCTGAAGCTCAACTTTCCAACATTACCCGTGAGAAGCTCAAGGCTGCTTACACCTATCAATTCGATGCTCTCCGTGAACATTGCGAAAAGGTCGCTATCATTGCTGGTTACGGAAAACATCTTTTGGAACTTATTGATGATACCCCTGTCACACCAGGTGAGACTCGACAAGCATATGATGGATATGAAGCTAGCAAGGCCATCATTCAAGATTGTGAGGATTCTTTAACCAACTGGGTTAACTCCAATGCGGCTGTCTCTTCCAACCTTTCTACTCGCGCTCGTACTTTGTCTCAACGTAGACGAAACAACATTCAACGTAACGCTCAGGGTCATGATCTTACAGGCCAAGATCAACCATTGAATGATAATGAAAGTGGTCTTTGGGTACCAGCTGAAGTTCACAAGGGTGGTGATGAATATGAAGATGAGGAAGAGGAAGAGGAGATTGCTCATTCTCATCAAGGTAGCATCACCAATGGTGAACTAAGAGGTCGTCAAGAAGAACTCGCATAATGGTCGAGCGACTTTTGAATTCAGAAAGAATAATGCTGAATGAGAGGCTGGTCTAGGCATAATCAGCTTATGACGGTGTTCAAAGAATGGACTGAATTAGTGGCGGGTATTCCCAAGATCTCTTTAACTTTGCTTCAAAAGCTGCTATTACTGCTCTACTCGGAATGGATCAATGTTTTTCTTTTCTTTTCCCTAATGATGATAATGTTGGAATCGGAACGGGGTGGTAATTGATCATATACGATCTGAGAATACGGGTGTTGAATTGGGAATGATGGGTTTGGTGAACTGGAGGGCTAAAAAGGGTTTGAGGGGGTGGGAATACGATTATGGGCTTGGAAGCTTCGTATCTGTAGTTTTTAATGAATGCTTTTATCATTTGATTTAATCTTGCTCCCGAGAAACTCTCAGCTGTCTTGTTCAGATTTATTTCCTCTGGGTATCTTCAGGCATTCTCAGTATCTATCTCATGATCTTCATGCCGTCACTAATAACTCTACCAACTAACAATAAAAGTACTACTGACAATGATCCATCATCCTCATCCCCCTCACGGTTCAATTATTCCAATCCTTCGAAGACGATGATCTTCTGTAGTAGACTATCACCAAACATAACCTGTGTTGATTCAGCATTAATCTTATGCTTATACACGCTCTAATTTCTTGTTTCTCTCTACGAACATTGAATCTCATGCCAATAGGTACTTGCATGCTGCCTATGCTTGACGTTGTGTAGTCGTAGTACGTGTTTCATGCTGATATATCTACATCCATCTTCATAAAACTCCCGCAATGTGATATCACATGTAGAATGCGCAATTGTACTTTTTAGCCAGAAATTACTTCTGCCTTGACGGGAGTGTTACGGAGATGGGTGTTCGTGACCAGCGCATTTTGTATGAGTCTAAATGGACCGGAAGATGTAGGGTTTGTATATATATTTAGGATTTGCGACCTCGGACTTGGCTTTCGAATTCTTCGAGTTCGATGCGCAGGATGTGGGCGCCGGGCACGACGACGAGACCGAGCCAGCGGGGGGTGATGTTGAGGAGAGGTTGGGGCTGAGATTGGGGTTGGAGGGTTGTGGAGTTGGGGTCTTGCGGTTGGGGGGGAGCAGGCGGAATGCGATATTCGTAGGTTTCCGAGAGGATTATGTTGAGATCCTACGGGGTGTGGGGTTGTGTTAGTTTTGTTTTGTCTTGTCTTGTTCTCTTTTCTCGATCTTCTTCTTTGCTCGTTTGTCCTCTGGTCCGTTTTTCTTCAAAGATGCATATGCGCGAGATTGGGGGGCGTGTTTATGTATGCTACTATTGCATACAACTGAAGAGGCGCTGGGGCTGGGGAAGAGAGATATGAAACATGGCAAACGAACAGAATCGGTACACTTGAATTCCCCCCGAAACATGCGATGATCGGTTGTGTGAACGAGTAGGGTTTTGCAGAGGAGATTGTTTAGATAGATGCGTGCTTGTTTTGTAGATGGAGATTCGGAAACCTCTGGGGATGTGGTGGAGGAGGGGGCGAGAGTTGTCATGGTTTGGTGTTGGTTTGGTGGTGGATGTTGGATGTTGGATGTTGGATGGGGATGTGGTTGTGGATGTGGTTGTGGTTGTAGATTGAGGGAGAGGGGGAGGGGAATTGATGATGGAATGAATGGTTGAATACTAGAGAATGAATTGGTGGGGTTTGCGATAAGATAAGCTTATACTAAAGAGTCACGTGGGAACGTGGACGATGTGCGTCATTACGCGGTTAGTGCTTGATGAGATGAGGTGAGAAGTGAAGGCAGAAGTCGAATGTGGGATTTGAGATTTATCATTCGCTTTTTTATATGAAATTGGATCAGTGAGTCGGGAATCTTGAGATCTCAATCGTCTATTCTGATATGGGATGAATTACTATCATCATATAAGGTGTAGCTGAGCATTTAGAGTTCTTATTCACTCTACCTTCAATTACCGTTAATTTCTTACGATTGAGGTTGTCAATACGAACTTCTTGATCCGCGAACCACAATCCTCATATCCAATCTTTCTACGAACGCAAAAACTCAACCCCCATCATGGGTGTCACCGGCCTCTGGACCATCGTGCAACCCTGCGCTCGTCCAACTCCCCTCCCAGCTCTCAACCGCAAACGACTCGCCGTCGACGCCTCAATCTGGATCTACCAATTCCTCAAAGCCGTGCGCGACAAAGAAGGAAACGCGCTTCGTAATTCGCATATCGTAGGATTCTTTCGCAGGATATGCAAACTTTTGTTTCATGGCATTAAACCGGTTTTTGTGTTTGATGGCGGCGCCCCCATATTGAAACGTCAGACGGTATTGGGGAGGAAGAGGCGAAGAGAGGGGAGGAGGGAAGATGCGGTTAGGACTGCAGGGAGACTTTTGGGGGTACAAATGAAGAGGAGAGCAGAGGAGGAAGATAGTGAGAGGAAGAGGAGAGAAAGAGAAGGACAAACACGGAGCAGACCTGTTGAAGATGAAGAAGTGGTGCCGGAAGAACAATTAGCATATGTGGATGAGATAGGGATGTCAGAGCAACAAGTCCAGACGACTCGAAACTTCTACAAGAAGGACGCATATCATTTACCTGAATTGACAAATGGTATAGAAGGGATGGGCAGACCGGAAGATCCGAGAATCATGTCTGCAGAGGAATTGGAAGAATATGCGAGACAGTTCCATAATGGGGAAGATGTAAATTTATATGATTTCAGCAAGATTGATTTTAATGGGGAGTTTTTTATGAGTTTACCAGCGGGAGATCGGTATAATATTTTGAATGCGGCGAGGTTGAGGAGTAGATTGCGGATGGGTTTGAGTAAGGAACAATTGGAAGAGATGTTTCCAGATAGGATGGCATTCTCGAAATTTCAGATTGAGAGGGTGAGGGAAAGAAATGAGTTGACGCAGAGATTGATGAATTTGAATGGGATGAATTCGGAGGAGCAGATGTTTGGGGTTAATGGGACAAATAGAATTGCAGGAGAGAGGGGAAGGGAATACGTTTTGGTCAAGAATGATGGCGTTGAAGGTGGTTGGGCATTAGGTGTGGTCTCCTTGGAAAAAGGAGTGGGAGATAGGAACAAACCGATCGATGTGGATGATTATGATCGAAAAAATAATAAGGTGGACTTGGTTTCTGAATCCGAGGAAGATGATTTCGAAGATGTTCCTGTTGAAGGATTGAATCGGTTACCGAAACCCAGAGATGATAGGAGGAACATGACTTACAGCGATTTTCAAGCGAGAGAAGTCGCCGAAAGGAGGAAAGAGTACTCCAGCTCGAGGAGAAAATCGAATTCAAAACCTACAAGAATGCCATCTGAGGATCCGGATTCTCTTTTTGTGGATGATGAAGTCGGACAACCAGGACCTAGCTCCTTGAATGTAACTTACGATGATGAGGATGAAGATATCAATCGCGCAATTGCGATGTCGTTACAACAAGATCAAGATGAAGATGTCGAACTTGACGAGGAGGATCACCTGAATCGAGCCATTGAATTATCACTCCAAAAGGGCTATGGCCAGGAAGAGGTGGAAGAAGAGGGTGATCCATTTGAGGATGTCCCAATTCCAGAATATGAGCAAAGAGCAGTAGCAGATGCTAGGCCTCTCACTAAATCTAGTGGGAAAATGATTGCTCATATGGTTAATAACAGAGCTAATGCTGCTGTGCCGAAACGGAAAGAAGAGAGTGAGAAGATGGATAGTGATAGCGATAGCGATATGGATTTCCAATCCGCGTTGAGGAGAGCAAGGACACAAAAGGCGCCGGAAAAAGTCCGTCAAGCAGCACCAATTGTCATAAATAAAAAAAATCCTTTCGATGGACCATTGCCATTCGAGAGTATTCAATTCAAATCATCTTTATTTGGCAAGAAGAAAGTAGAAGAATTGACTGAAGAGCCACAAGAAGATGAAGAAGAACTAGCTGGTGGTTTTGAGAAAGAGGATGAAGAAGAAAAGGCGAAACCACTACCTCCTTGGTTGATTGGCAATGATGATATCAGATCACAAGTTCAACAGCAGCGCAAGAAAGATCAAGAATTGAACGCGAAGGATCGTGAAAGAGCGGAAGAAGACGAGAGGATCTTTCAACGTGATCATGGCGTTATTCATGTAGATTCCGATGATGATAATGATAGTGACGTGGAAGTTTTGGATGAAGCACCTACGCTTAATATTGCCGAGAATAGTATGGATGGTTTGGCGGAAGCTGTGAAAGCTCAACCGCCGCAGTCTGATGTTCCTCAGGATAGACGGCCACCGGTAGAATCTCGTATGGAAGATACGGTTGATTTGTTAGAGGAGTCTGATGAACCGGTGGAGTGGTCGGAGAGTGATTATGGAGATGTGGCTCCTAAATCGAAGAAGGCTCTCAATTCTATAGATCCCGTCGAAGAGAGTATAGATGTGTCTTCTTCGAAATCGAAGTCACCATCTCCTGTTTTCGAAGATGTGGATCTTCCTGACGTTCAAGCAACTGGGCCTACACAACTATCGGCTTCTGCAAGGAAAATTCCGTCTCCTGTGTTCGAAGATGTTCAAATGGCAGATGATATATCTACCTTGCCAGCTGGACCAACTATATCCGACAAGCCACCCGTTGATGATGCATATGATCGTCAAGAAGCTGAAGCGATTCCGGATGAGTTCGATTTTAGTGATCCAGAAGAAGAAGAATTAATGACCCAACTCGCTATTGAAGCAGAAGAACATGCTCGCTTCGCCAGTACCCTGAACAACAAATCAGAAAAAGAAAACCATGATTCTTATGAGCAAGAACTCAAAGCATTGCGAAGTCAACAAAAGAAAGATCGTAGAGATGCAGATGAAGTATCTCATATCATGATCACAGAATGTCAAGCTCTACTCCGTCTCTTCGGTATTCCTTACATCACCGCACCAATGGAAGCAGAAGCCCAATGTGCTGAGCTTGTCCGTCTGGGTCTTGTAGACGGTATTGTTACAGATGATTCGGATATTTTTCTTTTCGGTGGAACGAGAGTTTATAAGAATTTATTTAATTCCAATAAACTCGTTGAGTGTTACCTCTCATCTGATCTGGAAAAAGAACTTTCTCTCTCAAGGGACCAACTTATCTCAATAGCTCATTTACTAGGCTCAGATTACACGGAAGGAATCCCCGGCATTGGACCCGTCACCGCTGTGGAGATCCTCTCGGAATTTCCATCTCATTCCGGTCTTGAAGAATTCAAAGAATGGTGGTCCCTCGTTCAAAATCCTCTCACAACTCCTCCACTTGCAAGTGAGCCAACGCTTTTCCGCAAAAAGTTCCGTCGCTCACAGGCTACGAAACTCTTTCTACCCCCAGCATTTCCGAGTCAGGCGGTTACAGAAGCATATCTCAAACCGGATGTCGATAGTACGGCCGAGGCTTTTCAATGGGGAGTCCCGGATCTAGGACAATTGAGAGAATTTTTGATGACCACGGTTGGTTGGAGTCAAGAACGGGTGGATGAAATTTTAGTGCCGGTCATTAGGGATATGAATAGACGGGAAACAGAGGGGACGCAGAGTAACATTACGAGATACTTTGAGGGTGGAGTTGGGGTAGGGGGAGTAGGGAATGGTGGAGCAGAGGGGAGGGAAAAGGGGAGCAAGAGAATGAGAGAGGCGGTGGGGAAGTTGAAGGCGAAGAAGAGGGGTGCGGCTGCGAATTCGTTAAAGGATAGAGGTACCTTTGCGGATAACGCAAGAGAGTGGGCGAAGAAGAATGAATTGAGTATTGAGGCGCAAGCGAAACGAGACGCGAGTAAAAAGGGGATGGGGAAGGGGAAGGGAAGGAAAAGAGTGGTGGAGGAGGTGGATGAGGATGGGGATGAGGGAGGCGAGAATGAAGATTTGATTGTGGATGCGGATGCTGAAATGGAGTATAGTGTCGCAGATGATTATGGTGATGATGATGATGAAGAGGCAGAGGGAGAAGAATTAATGAATTCTAAACCAAAAACAGTGGGTTCGGAAAAAGGAAAAGGAAAAGGCAAGGGAAGAGGAAGAGGAAGGGGCAACGGGAAAACAACAGGGCAAGGGGTCAAAAGATCAAAGATTATGGAATAAATTTATGTATGTATGATATTGAATTAGATGGTATAGAGATAAGTCAGATGACCTTTTGGAAATGTGAAATTCTGGAACTATAAAGGATTTGATCAGAAAGGCATGATTGAGATTGTTTCATTAGCATCATTTGTGGTGCTATCTTTGATATCTATCCTCTGTTCATCAGTTCAAATAAAAGAGTAAAGTACAAACAAATACTAGCTACTGATGTATTTCGAACCCAAATTTTTAATACATGTGAGATTATTCATATTCATATTAATCATGAGATTACATCTCGTCTTGCTGTAGCCTGTCCTGAAAAATTCTCCACACATTTAAAATTTAAACAGGATTAATAAAATCTCAAATGCTTAAATTGATCATTTCATTATTTTATCAACCCTCTCATCTGTCATTAATATCCTCTCTCCTCTCACGCAATCTCACCACTCCGTAGTCGAAGCACTCGGCGGTAAATCCTCATCCGCCGTTCCCCAAGTACTCTCATTCCTCCCGAGCGTCAATTCCAAGACTCCTCCCTCAAGCCAAAAATCATGCGTGATCCAATTTTTGGTCCACGTCTCGCCATTCAGCTTCGCGCTCTGGATATAGATATTCTCATAGGCGCTGTCGAAATTGATGTTTTTGATCGTTGCTATTTTGCCCGATTGTCCGTTCTTGACGCTTACTGAGGGGAAATAGGGAGGTGTGATGAGGTAGACGTTTTGGCCTGAGACGGGCCAGAGACCCAGCATGGAAAGCGTGGTGAAGGATCCCATGGCGCCGGAATCGTCGTTTCCGGCGATACCGGCTACGGTGGTGTTGAATTGGGATGGGATGTAGAAGTGTGAGAAGTAAGCGGAGAGGCCGGGGCGTCCGGCATAGTGGAATTGGAAAACGGGTAGGAAGGCTTGTTCGTCGCCGATGTAGAGGAGACCTGAGGTGTGTAGATAGGAGAGACGAGAGATGAAGAGGGAGGGTCCGCCGAGAGTGGTTATCAAAGATGCCATGTCTTGCGGTACGAAGAAGGTGTACATCCAAGAACTGCCTTCGTAGGTTTCGTGACCGTTGGGGTTGAGGTAGCAAGATGTGAAGTTGTAAAGGGGGGAGCAAAGAGTAGGGTCTTGGTAGCCGAATGTTCCGTTTAGGTAGCGGGGTTGGAGAAAACCGGTGAAGCCAGTGTCGACGATAGAGTCGGGTGCGTCGGTGGATCCGTTGACGTAAGAGGTTTGATCCGCTTTGTACATGTTTTTCCAATTCTCGGCGCGTCCAAGATATTTTTCTACGTCGCCAGTTTGGCCGAGTCCCTGGGCTATTTCGGCAATACAGAAATCGTTGTAGGCGTACTCTACTGTTCGGGATATAGAGCGGGTCATAGGTCCTACTCCGTAAGGATCGAAGTCGTCGGTGGGAATGTAACCGAGATTTTTCCAGCTGGTAAGGCCACCTCGACCTTCTATAGACCAATCTGCTGGTTCATCTATATTTCATTAATGATATGATTATGAAATGTATCTTGACGAATGTACCTTCAGCATCAGAAACCACTGCTTCATAACCTACTGCCCAGTCCACGTCCTGTGTGATGTTCTTGACATAAGAATCTGCTAAAACAATGTCTGCATTCGAACCTCCTTGAGTAAATCCTTTACAAAGAGACATTCGACAATCCGGGAGTTTTCCTGAAAATAAAAATTAGAGAGAAATTCTATCAAAATATTGATTGTAGAAACAAACCTTCATGACGATAAACATCAATCAAACTCCTCACCATTTGTGTCTGACTATATGGATCCAACAAAGTCAACAATGGATGAATGCTTCTAAAAGAATCCCAAATACAATAATAGGAATCATAATAAGGTTCATCACTGTCCCACAATGGATTCTCCCCAGTATAATCTTGTGGTGAAATCATGGCCCTATAAGCACCAGACCAAAAAACCGTTTGGATTTCATCACTAACACCTGTAGCATCAACACTAATGACCGAAAGTTTTTCTCTCCACGCATCTTCAGCAGCAGTCAACACTTTCTCGAAATCAAAATCGGGTATTTCGTTCTCAGCATTTTGACAAGCTTTTGCGATGCTGATGAATGACACACCTACTCGAGCAAGGATTTGATTGTTGGCTGGTGCTTTAAATTGTGTCCAGGCTCCGGCGGGAAGAGGAGGTGAATTTACGCCATCGGGTGTTACACTTAGATTCTTGGGTTCACTTCCGGCACGATTATTTATGAAAACTCCCGTGTCTCGGATTGCTGCACCTTTGAAATCGGCACAAAAATGTAAATCATAGCTTCCAATTCCAAATGAAGGATTAAATGTTCCGGTGCCGGACAGTCTTCCGGTGTCTGGATCGACTTGGACTGAACCATTTGATCGAGACTCAGGCAAATCCGTCAGATCTACTAAGATGAGTGGGCTATAAGGCAGAGAAGTCTGTTGGGTGGAATACGAATCATTAGACGACGAATTCGAAGGGAAAGTAAACCGGTAGAGTGCGGTATGATTTGTGACAGTTACTTCGGTGTGAATCGAAGTATTTAAGGATACGGCAAAGTATCCTGGATGGGCCTCGGCAGTTCCATTAATTCTTCTCGATGCTCGGTCGGTTTTGGTGAAGAAACAATTATTCAAAATATCTCCAGGACAACCTGTTTGAGGAAATAATGGGAAATTTCCAAGTGATGGCGACTTGTGTTTGGATCAGTAAAGTAATTTTCTCATAAAGTAGTCCTACTTACACCACCCGTGCCGGAATCGTGCATATGGGAGAATCCTGTGATATCGGAATTATCTGAGGCAAACCCTCCTTGTTTTTCATCGGGATTGTTTACATCTGCAACTGCTTTTGCCATACCTTGAAACCGATGAGCTCAAATTATCAAGAGGGGAGCCAATAAAGCTTACCGAAGGGTAAAGTCGCTCCAGGAAACACATGACCTGCAAGTATGTCAGTAACACATCTCGACATATTTCAGGAAATCATAATCAGCAGAACATACCTCCTTTTGCAGTTCCAATGAATGGATCGACGTATTTAAAAACATCAAATTCCTTCTCTATTTGACTTCCAATCCCAACATCTGCCACCATTGCTAGACTCAGGAGTAGAGCCCTCCATTGTGATAAAACCCCCATGGCTAACGTTTCGATATGAAGAAATCTCACAACGAGTGACTCGATTCCGAAGAGAAGATGAAAATCCCCAAATTCCTGGGGTATAGACATCTTTCATACCTTCCTCCAACTTGTTTGGCCAAACCCGAAGTATCCACTTATCCCCATTGTCCACGATGCCATACGACGTTACAATGCCCCCTCATCTGTGCATCTCTTCGTGTTTTCTTGAATTTGCTTTGCTCTGGATGATCATCATAATCTATGCCCGTCGTGGGAGTTGCTAACGCAGAGTGCGGGGTAAGGTTAGCGGACAGGGGAGATGCGGACATGTACGCCATTGCCGGTGTGTAACTTGGCGTGAGGAGGTCTGCGATGAAGGCGTATATGGATACTATATGCAGATCGTATGCTTGGATGTCTGGATTTGGTGGTAAAGTCAAGTTGTGATGATGTGTTGTGCATACGCAGTTGGAGATTGAATCCCTTTGAGTCTGTGGAAATCGGGATAATGACTTCCGAGGGCACCGAGAGTGACTGGGATGCGTAATGGAACTGGAAAAGTGTATATCTATGGGAGATACTCAGATGTTCAAGGATATTACATCATTCCTCGATTCTGTCTAGAGTTTCCGGGCTTCGATGGAGATATTGATTAACTCACTTGAGCACGTGAGTATCAAGTGACCGTACATGTTCCCGAGTCTCTTATAAAGTTCACGGTTATCATCTCAACCATGTCTAATCACAAACTCTAATCAACAGTATTTCTTCTCACAAAAACAACAAAAAGCGTACTAATGGTTTTTAACCCACGCCAGATCGAAGTTGGAATACGAAATGCTCTGTTCTAATAGCAGGAGTTAAACTTGAGGCAAACGTCTTTGAAAACAACCAGCAGATGAGAAGATGAGAACACGAGAAACCTGGAGCTACATTATATTTCATTTTTTTGTTGAATATCAAGAACTACAAGCGTCGCGTCAATAAAGATACTCTCTAATCCTCCACTAATGAGCTTTAAGACAATCTCGGCCTAGCGTCGTGGCAGCAGCCATCCTACTGGCATATCCCCAAAGTTCCCATATACAAATTTCAATCTCTTCCAGCCTCATCTTTACTTACTCCAACTACTTCCATATTCATCATAGTTCTGTAGAGCATCCTTATTCAGTACCCTTTTCCCCCATAATCCTTCAAGTTCCTCACTCACCTCCTTCCACCAATAAACAAAAGAGTGCATTTCTCTGATTGATTGAAGCTGTTGATCAAGTGGGTGTCCCTCAACAATTTCTGTGCACGTTTTTTCGGTACACGTATCCAAGTAGTATTGTATATAGACTACTAATGCATCGTACTTGCATTCAGGGGTGTCTTCAAGGATAGCATGGTTGTAGGGAGGAGACCTTGTGAGGGAGGTAAGGATATGGATGGCTCGCGCGAACTCAAAGGAATGCATTGGAATGCCCTCTGGATAGGCTATAGTCCACTTCTTAAAGATTTCTTGTTCTATGGAAGCTGTGTGTTCAGATGATGTGACACAACAACGCTCTTTTTCTTTTCCCTCTACCAATACTTCTTCGGCTGCTTTTTTCAATGCCTCACTAAATGCGTCCAAATTCAAGAATTTGAATGTTCTTCTTACCACCGCTGCAGTAGTCGCGATAAACTTTTCGTCCATAAGATTGTCGGACTCGTTCCCAGTTGATTCACAACGCTTCTTATAAAACATACTTAAGAAATCTTGTTTCAATTGTTCTACAGTAGCAATGACAAGGTCCTTCATTGTGCATTCGATCGACACATCCGAAAAATCCTTGTTTTCAGTCAATTTTCCCATTTCGCTTGTTTTCTTTGTGTCGAGCTCGCTTTCTTCATCACTACTATAGGCATTGCAGTGGGCAGATTTGGACTCGGACGTATCAGAATTCTCATCGTCAGCGTCCTGTTGGTCTTCAAGGCTAATGTCCTCAATGTTTTCTTCTTTCGCCTTCTCAAAGCCTCCTATGATGGTGGTGTTGGGTTTCTTGTCGATGACATCGTTTCCATAAGCGGTTGAGCAAGAGGCGGCACGGCAGCTCTTTGACCTTACAAACTCGTCATAGTTTGACTGAATAAAGGCTTGTTGCAACATAACAGCTTCCTCGTCGAAATCTGCAGGCAATGGAAAATCCTCTCTCCATCGAGGCTTCGTGGCCGCCGAAATTGGCTCTTTCCAGGGCTCTTTCCAGACCTTCTCCGAAATTTTTCCTATAAATTCAGCCCCTCCAAGATTCTTGTCTTGTATGTTGTTTGTTGTGATAGCTCCATGTTCCTTCGCTAGAAGCACATCAACTTGATAGTCAATTTCAGAAGAAGTGGAAACCTTGGATGAAATGGGCGAAATAAGCTGTTCTTCTTGCGTCTTACTCGCATAAGCCGCTTCTGCCTCTTTAATCAACCGGTCCAAGCCTTTTTGACACACTTCGAAGATTTCTCTCAGTATCTGTAAGTCCTTTGCCAACTGTCCACTCCGAACAAATTTAAAGATCTCAATTATGAGCCCCAGATCTTCGTTTATGTTGTTAGACTCTGTTCCCGTGTCGTCGTTCAAAGACTCCAAGGCCTTGAGATACATTTTATCTCTCGTCTTTCTGTCATCAATCTTCTGCAATTTTCTTTCCAACTTTCCACTCATAAACATACGTTTCACGCTCTCAATAACGAGAGCTAATTCTTCCATCTCTTTCTTAGCTCCTTGTTCTG
Organism: Botryotinia calthae; assembly: GCA_004379285.1. Classification (NCBI taxonomy): domain Eukaryota; kingdom Fungi; phylum Ascomycota; class Leotiomycetes; order Helotiales; family Sclerotiniaceae; genus Botryotinia; species Botryotinia calthae. Next base: position 115,545 of record PHWZ01000029.1, read on the forward strand.
TCTCGCCATACAAAAGCTCGAGGAATTTCAAGTAAATTCCCGAATCTTTCTTTTCGCGTGCGATGAGCTCATCATGTTCTGGGCGTGGGGAAGGAATCTTGGATCCCTCAACCCTTTCTTCATTTCCAAAAAATGAATCCATCTCGAGAGTGGTCGGATTAATACCAATTCCACTGTCTGATTTCATTTGTTCAATATTTAGAGATACTTGAGTCTCTTCCACCTTCCCGTTGTCATGCTTTATGCCTCTGTCTTCCACAGCCGGATTATTTCCACAACAAGTTTCTCCTGCAAGACCTCTCAATGGAGCGGCAACAATGTCATCTACTTTCTCTTTTCCTCTTATCGCCAGCTGTAGTCTGCGTCTTTTCTCTAAAATTCGTCTTTCTCTTCTTGATAGAGGATTCTCGCGAATCTTGGGTTTGACCTCGGTTTTGTCAAACTTATTGTTTGTCTCTCCTCCTACCACAGCCTGTGTCACAGCCTGTGTTATTCGTTGTCTTTTTGGTGGAGATGGAATGTCCCGGACTTCCGTTTTCTTTTCTGCGAAGTCAAATGAACCGTCTAAGTGCCCCAAAGATTCCGGATTGAGTTTGGATATTGGGGAAGGTGATGGAGACTTCTCAAGGCTGCGCTTGGAGAATTTGCATTTTTTATCAGGTGTTCGTGGTGATGATGGCGGAGCTACAAGCATTTTGGATAAGTATTTGGTCCTTTCTGGAATATCGTTGTTTTCTGCACCAATGAAATCGGTATCCTTTTGAGGCATTGTTTCGAAGTTCCTAATTCAAGGGTTTTGTAAAGCGATTTATGAGTATCGATGAAGAAGTTTCTGCCGCAATCTAGCAAAATGGTATGGGCATAAGTTGCGCGTTGTTCGTCGAGTGATGTTTGATCTGAGTTCTAATAATCACTGTTGAATTGTATGCAATGAAATACCAATCAAGGTAACCAGAAATAGGAAGTGTTCTGTTTTCCTTTTGGTGAAATATTTGTTTGTACAATTGAGTGAAGGGAAAGTCGATGTTTGGTGTTCATGTTTATCGGTCTTCATTTGATTCTTTCCCTGTTGGTGATTACAGGATAGTATTACAATATTGAGGAAATAACAATGATTGCCAGTCAAGCAATGCACACGATATTTAACTTGCAAGTGCAATCAATTATATTAGTCTTGTGTTAGGCAAGTGCGTCTGAGGAAAGAAGCTTCCTGTTTGACAGTTTGAGACAGCAATCAGAGTTCTATCTTGTATTTTCTATTGAATATCATAGCTTTTATTCTCACCACTTACTGAAAGTCATTACAGAGCTATCAGGAGTATATATTGTGTTGAGACATTTAGTGTTTTATCACACCTAGTGAATCATACCGGCGAAGGCTTCAATTTGAAGGGTTGCCAGGTCTACAAAGAAATATAGTACGGAATTTCTCTACTCCAAGCCTTTTTCTAAGGGTCGAAGTTTGTATATTTTTCCGAAACGACTTCCACCTCTATCTCATTCCGGTGGGGTATCACCTGGATCCCTTGTCGCAAGCTTCATTTTCTTGAATGCTCTCATTCTCTGCAACGATTTCCATTCTTTCGGATCTGGAGAGACCACATCTTCCATCACGTCGTCAACCAAATCTTTAACAACTTCCCTCGTCCTCTTCTGAGAGATCGCTCTAGCAGGGTTTCCTCCACTACGACTACCTGCTGTCTGTGAACTTTCCCCCGTCTCTCTGATCCCCGGGGGTAAAACATCCCGCTCTTCAATCCGCAGCTTCGTTTCTAATATCTTACCCCAGTCAATGTAATCCCGGAAAAGCTCCTGCCACCCTCCTGAAACTTGGTTGATTTCTGGTTCTAGCCAAACCAGCCTTTCCAAACCTTGAGTAAGTAACCTCCAGCATTTATGTCGGATTGGTATTGTCAACTTCTCAATGCCCCCCACCATCTCCGTTTCACAATTAGCGGCCATCATTGTCGCCGCACTCTTCGCAAAAGATCCAATGTATTTATTTGAAGATATTTGAGAACACAGTTGTTTCGCCTTGTTGTAATCTTTCAGATTATGCATCGCCTCGGTCGCCTCGAGTAGCATATCGAAGTCCTTCTGTTCTATAGGATAATTACTTGCGACACCCTTTTTGCTTGGAGTAAAAAACAATGCTTGGCATTTCTCCAGACGGTTATAGGAGTGATTCAATTGCATTGCCAGTTCTCCCGTTCTAGACTTTTTCCCAATTTTGTCAATAACTTCTCGATTGAATCCCCTAGCTCCCCTATTCCAAACCAACAGCGCCCTCTTGGAAAGGATGTCTTCTAAACCTCCACGTTGCCTCTCTCTCTCTAAGGTAATCCCTACCGTTCTTTCATGGTTTGTCGAAGCCACGACTAACAACTCCACCACATTTTTCACTGGCGTATCCATCAATCCTAACTGTCCCTCACCACCCCCAATACTTTTATTTTTATTCTCCACTAACACCTCTATGATTCCCCCCACCGCTTTAACTTGCGATTCCATACTTTCCCAAAATTCTTTCCCAGTTTTCGCACTTTCAGCTAATCTTGCAGCAAACTCCAAAACTTGCCTCTCCATAGGGGTAGTCTCAATCTGCGATTTTATATTCAATATTTTCTGCATCAAAATCGCATCGTCGTGAACATACGGATCATGGACGACAGGATCCAACCTTTCTCTGAGTGAATAGGCAAGAGGAATACCGGACTCACCAGCTTGCGGCAGGTAGGAAACCCTAGTACCTTCCTTGATCAAGCGGTATTGCAGAATGCGTCCGCCGAAACCGCGAACCATTAAATCCCAAAAGTCTTGGGTGTGAACATCTTCCAAATACTGGACGCCGATCGGATGGTAATCCACATGTAATTCTATAGGAGGGTCTATGAGAATAGGTTGACTCTTGGAGCCGTGAACTTTACTCCTGAAGGAAGGGTACATTGTTTCGGCAAATTGGCACAGGAGACGACGGGACCGCCAATTGATGGGTTTCTTTAGGTCAATTCCTCCGAAAATCTATAGTTTCAGAAGTTTCATGTTAGCAACTCAAATGATCACCTGGAGGTAAGAGGGCGCAAAACGGCGATGACTAAACTAACTTACTGCGTATTGCCAGCTCCAGCCAAGCTCCGCGCTTTGCTCTGTTCCAAAATATCCTTCTCTGTTATTTGTAAATACACGAACACCGAGACGATGCAGAGACTGATAATAGCCTATAGCATGCATGACTTCGTGTGCAATCTTTTGATTCATTAGTATATGAGAAGTAGACAGCCTTTTATCCTAAGACAAACTCACGGTACTTGCACAGCGGTATCTGATACCTGCTAACTCGGAGCCTGATAAATCTTTATACTGAAAGAAGATAGGTTCTAAAGATTCGACGTTGAGAAACATTTGAACTCGCCACTAGTTCGTTTAAAATTAGCTAATTCCGTAGACGCGCACATAGGGAACTCCCAAGCAGATTAAAAAAAATCTCAGATAATACGTACCTTAGCACCAGGTTTCTTCTTAGTGAGCATTTCCCAAGTATTAATTGTTGAAACTCCCAAGGCATCTCCGAATTTCTTGACTGGGTATGTTGGATCATTGTTAGGTGGATCATTGTCTCTTACGTTCTGATGGCTGTAGAAGTATGAACACATAAAATCCATTTCATTCATCAATCCGCGAAATATCCGATCTCTTTCGGCCCCGACTTGCTGTTCGCGCTCAATAGTCCATGGACCTTCCCGAGGGCTAAAGGTGTGGTATTCTTTAAGAATCTTTGAGCCTGGTGGGTATCTATCTGGATTGACAGGAGCGCGGGGTCCAAAAAGAAGGGCATCTAGCTATCAAGGGGTCAATTTAGACTAGCTATAAGCAAGGAGCCAAGTAGAAGAATCGATCATACCCATGGTAAACTTTTAGAAGACGTTATAAATTGCGAAGCAAGTGTGACTATTGGTTTGAGGACCTCCCAAACTTTATCATTACTCGATTGCCATTTTCCACCATCGGGGTCATGCCTCTAACGCTCGAAAGAATCAGTAATGATGAACTTTCATGACCCTTTTCAAGAAGGATTGTTTCTAGCGAGATTTTCGAAGAAGCACTCACAATCGGTATACTATCCGTCCTCAACCACGCATCACTTGGCTTATCCTCCCATCTATCTCTTCTCAAAATCGGTATAATCCCTCCAGACAGTGTACTCTCCCTCAAAGGTCTATCACAAATAGCATCTAAATCCTTCAGTTCCCTCGTGGTAAAGAGTTGCAGTTCTTGTCTTTGGTACCCTCCAATTATATTATACCGATCATCCTGTCTTTGATTCTCCCAATTGATTGGGAACAGAGGATCTAAAGGAGTTAACCAACTCTTCCCATGAGATCTATCTGGAGATTTGGGGCCGAATTTCCGAGCATATTCGGTATAAGGACGTGTCTGAGCGTCTCTCTCGAATTTCAGCTGATTTTCGTAGGTGGCTATTGGTGGTAGCGCCATATTTCGGGATTGATATCTATCTCGGACTTCGAGGAAGCTGAAGAGACACATTGTTTATTTTTCGACTTTAATTCAATTTTCAAATTTGTTGTGCTGTAACAAAGAGTTGAAATTGTGGCATCGGTGAAAGGACTAGTTTCTCAGTCTTTTGTTTCCGGATATTTTTTTTGTCTGCCCTTGGACAACAATCAAATGAGACGTTGCCGAGATAACTCTTTGAACATTGCTTGGATCAATAAATAGAAGCAGAAGCAAATTGTAAGCAATGGGTGCTGGACGCAGTTCTTTTTATCACCACCCCTACCAGATATCAATGTAAATAATGATATTTCATCCTTCCCATTCATGTTTGTCAATAAGATGGTACTTCAGGCTCAGATGCTTGAGATTTCAATTTCGATGTGCGATTTATTGCATCCTTCACGTCATTACAAAGAAATCATTTTGCGAAGTATTTGAATGGTAGCATGACGAAGTGAAAATAATAAAGCAATAGAATAAGACTTTACATAGGGGAGAAGACCAAGATCATCTTGACCTCGGATGGATACATAGGTAACGATGGGAGGCTAACAGAGAGAACCAAAGCCCGCAAAGCTTAGAGCAGATCATTATAATCACTAGTCAAAATCATAAAGTACGAAGACATTATTATGTTTTGAAACGATTATATATTCCATTAGTCATTACTGCTACTGTCATCAATTTGTCTCATGCCTTCGTTTCCTCCGTCATTTGAATTATAGGTGAACGCCCACACAACCATCCCACCAGAGTTCCATCTACCAACTATTAATAACCCTCGGTCTCGGTGAAAACTCTTTGAACATCAACTTTCACGCAAGTTGGGTTTTGTGGCTCATCCTCACCCACAACCCAAGCCAAAGTGGTGTAGTGGTATCCCCAGTACGTCTCACAGATGTACCATCTGTAATAAGCTTCAGTACCAAAACTGATTGGTGATACTGTGTCATCTTGATAACCCTGAATGTTCAACAAATTGTCCTCATCAAAAGCTACCGTCGTTGTGGAAGTCGTGCTAGGTGTAAACAATGGCATCGCAACGTTGCTAGTGGCGCTATATGAAAGTCCGAAAGGCGAAGAAAGATTGAAACCTGAACCTTGAAGCAGCCACGTCAAAATACCAGTTTCACCGATAGTAGCATTGAAGCTGGTGTCGTAGGAGGAAGTGTTGAAATTGAAGGTGGAAAAAGTAGCGTTTGGGCTAGAGATTGAAGGGCCAAGGCAAAGTCCTTCGATAGCTGCACCTTCATGACAAGGCGAAAGAGTGGCACCGTTCAGGCTATCGTCTGAGGAGATAAGTGCGAGGGAAAATGGAGCCGATTGATTTGTGTATTGTGCCGTAACTTGAGTAGCTGCAGCCAAAAGGCCAGTGATGATAACTGAGGTACGCATGGTAAAGTTTGATATTCGACCTTGTGAATTAATTTTTAAGTTGAAAATGCAATCTAGTATTAATCGATTGAATCAATAGTATCAAATCCTGTATGTATGGATTGGTTCTCTTGTAGTGAACAGAATGTTAAAGATGTGTGTTAATGAAGATGATGTTTTCATGGAAAAAGCACTTCTATATAGTAAGATGGCATGTCTCTTGACAGAGGCAAATCAATAGGGAAGGCGTAGAGGGATGATGATGCCAAGGAAGGATCTCGTATTCACCGCACATCCAAAAGATCGACACGATTAGCATGAACACAAAAGAGTAATAAGTGGGAAGGAACAATGATGTGGGAGAACTATCTTGATTACATGATTGAATGTGAGGAGTACGAGGTATGATCGGATGTCACAAAATGCGAGTTGGACACCAAAATTCCCAAAGCAGGAACGTTTCGAGCCACACAGTCTGACAGTGTACAATATGGGGGGAGGGTACAGACGGGTAAGCCCAACCCCCCTGTTAACTACCCCGCATACAATACCACCTCGTATTCTTCAGTGACGCGACTATAAGACGAGAATATAAAAACATTACACATTAAGGTTATTAGATACTCATCCATCAATGAACGAATCCTTTTTAAACCATCACGAGGTGAAGTAAGACCACAATCTATCCAAGTATCAATGCAATACGATATTTGGCCAAGTAAGAGTGTTACACGATAAAATTCATAATCAAGACTTGTGAGCAATCAAATCCCCATAGGTCCTTCTGTCGCTATTTGACAACTGACATGAGGCTAATTGGTGAACTAACTCTCCAATATACATATACGACATATAATAGAATGGTGTCCGCCAATATATAAACATCTAATCCAGAACACTAATGCAGAAACTTGTAGCGGGTACAATAACAGAGGAGTCATATCACTAGACTCGACCACTTTTCTTCAGTCCAAATATGCCGGGATCCGTGAAGAAAATCTTCAAAGGTACAAAGAAATACAACCCCGAGATTCAAAGCAATACATAAACCGCATAATCCACCATGGCACAATCGATTCAAAACCAACAAAGAGTAAATGACTATCGTAGAACGCAGTTTGTGAATTTCATGAAGTCATGGCATGATTTCAAAACATCTACAAATTCTCATAGCACATAGCAGGATGTCATGAAAAATTCGACAACAGACGTAAGTATAACACAAATCTGTACAGTAAATACCTACATAGAAAGTGGATAAATCCCGCTAGGAAGTAGATTTCCTAGGCCGGTGGAATGAATACTTGCATGTGTGATTTGGCACTTTTGTCCCTTCGCGAAAGTCCACTTTAAGGAGCCGCTTGATTTAGTCGAGACGGTCTTCGTAGATATCATACCTGACTGGACTTCCCCAGTTAAAGTCCACTTTAGGTCTTTAACCTGATCCATGTACCTTACACTGTAGATCAGATTATCAGATTTATGTTATCAGATTGACGACAAATGATCTAATCTAATCTTTGCCCCACGTCTCTTCCTGTCCCTATTGCATGATAGGATACATTCCATCTAAATTACGTAAAGAATCCAACTTAATCCATCTCAATGGAAAAGTGCAGACAAGACCCATCTGTCAGAATGTTTAAATTAACAATTTAAGGTTATTAGTTTATTGGTAAGTTAAAAAGAGCCTCAGTTCAATTGCACTCAGTCCCGAGATTTAAGCTTAAGGGCCTACCGAATAGAGTATGAGAGCCGAGATTTGTGTATTTGTCGTCTTAACTGATGATATGGAGAGATGTCGTTTCCATGCCGTCCTGTGAGCTACTAGAGTCCCAAATTATAAATCGGACCGAATTCCTGTTGTTCAACACTTCTTCTCATTCATTCAATCCCAGGAAATATAAAATCCCATAACTTTTCAGTCCAGCCAAAATGAAATTCTCAGCCACCCTCATCTCTGCACCCAGCGTTGCTACTGCATCAGCTGCCGCCATCCAAGAACGTGCTGGTGCCCTTTTCACCATTACCAACTTTGAAGTTGCGTGGACCAGCAGCACATCCTGCTCGTAAGCATCCTAGCATCATCTTATCAACCCTCATCTCGTCCACTGACAACGCCCATCAGGTAATCATTCGAGTATGCGATAGGAACAGGAACCACTGACAGCTCCACAGCCTGCTCGGCTACTCTCTCAAAACCACCGGCGGGAAGCTCCCCTACATTGCCACAAAGGGCGCCAGATGCGGCGGTATAACCTATTGGTTCACGCGCACTTCTGAGGGTCTTGAGGTTTACAATTCCCTCCAGATTACGTATACCAGTAGGACCGGAAGCTACGTAATTCCTACCAGCGAGTTGAGTACCAGTGATGGCGTTGAACATTATACTGGACCTACTAATGTCGCTTTGTCCTAGTCTTGATAGATCGTGGAATGTACTTCATATAAGGTCGGAAAGGCTGCAGAAGTGTATTGAAATAGACGCGAATAGATTTCAGAGGAGTTTCCTTCAAGGATTACAGATATTTTTTAGAGAGTTAAAATGTAAAGCGATATATAATAAACAGAAATGATACTTTTGTAAGTGCAAACCAAAAGTTCAAAACTTATTATAATTTCTTTTCGATTTGGCTTAAAAAATGAAAGATTTCAAAGTTGATTAGAATACTTATAATAGCACGAGACTCTGTTGCAATTGGCACATTATCAGCTCATAGATAAAAGTAATGGATCGCAAACAGAACATTTCCAGATAATGTGCAGCTTTTTTCGTTGTCATACTGATGACAGGGCTGCAACGTAGCGTTTTATTTATTCTCATCTTGATTCTCATTCCAGGTGTTATACAGTGCGGCAAGGCGTGCAAGCTTTCGTTTGTATATGTGAAGAACCTCTGCACGATGTTACAGTGTAGAACTCCACAGAGTATCAAATGGATCAATCTTTTGGAGTAATGGAAGTTAGCCTATCGTTACACCAGCCTTCACAAAGAAACGCAAACATCTGCGAAGTAGGATTGACGAGGATAACTTCATTACTAATCCGAGCTTTTCTATCTTGTATCTATCTATCCTAGCTTCGAGCCTTTGGCATGTCGATACTGTGTTCTCCTCTCAGGCGTGAATTGTACGAAGAAATCTCTTGGCGGAGAATTGTTCATGTGAGTAAATATTTTTCGGAGTTAAATGCTCTCATCTCTAAATTATCCGTTATTGCGTTCATTCCATGTACGGTCAAAGTTGGTGAGAGATCTCTGTGCTACAAAAGCCATATGTTAGTAGTCGGAGATAATGTTTTGCATCAACAACATACCAGTTGGAACACAATCTAAAGCCTTAATTGTGATGCTCTCAGGCTGCGCAAGCATGAAAGCCACAGAATTCGCAATGTCCTCCGCAACAAGTGGCGGATATCCAGATGTAAACTCATCCATGGCATCCTGATCAAATTTGACTCTCTGAAGATGGAAGTGTGTATTCACAACTCCAGGTCGAATTACCATGACGCGTATATTAGTTCCAGCTGTTTCCATCCTCAGACTATTGCTGAAAGCTTCGATACATGCTTTGTTGGCATGATAGACTGCCTCTCCTGAGAATGGGGGTGTTTCAAGACCAGTTACTGATGAAACATTTAAGATTGTTCCTTTACTGTTGGGTATCATACTTCGATTTAGGACAGAGTGCGTGGTATACATTGTGCCGGAAATATTGGTTGTGTTCATTTGGTCAATGAGCTCAAGAGATAATTCCCAGAACGCAGCTGGAGCTCCTAATGCTAGACCGGCCTGGCCACGGGATTAACACTCATTTAATTTTTCTTGAAACGGATTAACCTCTTACGAGCAGCACCTACGTTATTAATGAGAATATCTATTGACCCAAACTCGGTCATAGCAGACTCAACCGCTTTATCAACATCTTTGTAATTCTGAATATCAATTGCAAAAACACAAACTCTCGTGGAAGGACTTTTTGACAAGATATTCTCTTCAATCTTATCTGACTTGTCCTGGTAGTACCGTTAATTCCTTTCTACCAAGATATCGGCAACAAATTACTTACTTTACGACGAGAAAGTAATACTAGGTTGGCTCCGTCATTTGCAAGTCGTGTTGCAATCGCTTCTCCGATTCCCATGGATGCACCCGTCTAGAAGAATGGAAGTCAGTAAGTGCCACAAGTACAACGCCACAAAAGATCCATATAACCATACCACCAAAGCTGTTTTATCTTTCAAAGGGAGCGTCATTGTTGTCTCTTAGATATTTGCCTGTACAATCAATCAACGTGAAATAACGTTGTCGTTTATTGCATTAGCGAAATATAAATATATATGCCACGAACATTTTGACATATAGTATCTCATGTTGCCTATTTTGGATTGTGATGATAAATCAATGTTACCGAATGACTCATAAACATAGATTAATCAAAGATGATTGATACGCATAGAACTTTCTCCTGACTTTAGATGAAAACTAGATGCTATCGCCGCTGGCCCACCAAAATTATCTGGGTCCGAGGAAGCTTAATGACCGGCTGGATGATACCGAGCATTCGCCATTGGCTCATCAAAACTTTTTTTGATGGGGTAGAAGTGCAAAATGACGTTCTCCCAGACGTCGAGAGTCGAATTATGAACTCTGTTTGATCATGAATCGAAGTTTGTTCATATCAGAACAGTAACCAAGATACTAGTAGTCACTAGGGGGTTATCTGGTACTCTGAATGGCTTCTACGAAGTATTAGCTTACTGATCACAATCATCTATGTTGGATTCTTGGCACAAAACATAGGTGTATGTTTGCCAAATTATGCTTGATTCGAGATATGAGGCATAAATACGACCGAGTACTGATCAATCTCTGCCACAAGAAAAACAAGCTTTCACCACTTGGGTCTATCACATAAGGAATCACTATCTTGAAGGGGGGGATATCTAAGCTTTCGGGGCTTCCTGGCGCAGTTGATCTGGGCTATGAGACATTGAATGGTGCAGTAGAAGAGATGTTGAGGGGCTTAATCTCGAACATCTGGTGACACTGTTACCTAATCCCTCTTGAATACCCGTCTGGGTTGATCGAGCTGAGTGTTAAGATACCTTGTTTCCTCTTCTTTGGAAATTCCTTCACTGCTTATCTCAATAACGAAATCCTTTTCAACGCCTGCCATGAATCTTTTGTTCTAAGATTTCATAGCTGCATGTACCTGAAAATAGCCGATTGTGAATTTACCACCGACAGAACCAAGTCTTGGGCCTTCCACGGCTTCAAGCTTTATAGCTGACTCACGACCAATTATTAGACATCGCCATCGATACGCCCATCATATCTAGCTTAGGATATCTGAGGATTGAAACAAAGCTGCGATTCAGCACTTTCCCGCAAGAGGCAAACGAAAGGGCATTTGAAGGATTCGAAGTCGAGAGCGTGGAGGTAGGATGTTGAAATCATCACGTGTTTGTTCTGCCGCGCGATGCCGCCTTTTTAACACGCGTTTTCCTCCATGATATATGATCGACGTGTGTACAATCATTCATACTTTTTACAATGTATAACAGATTGTTTGACCTCGAGACATCACTTCTCTCGATTCATACCTCGTCTTCACCCAGCTATCCAATCGCATTTCCCAATGCATTTGCCTTGCGTCGTCTTCTTACGCCGCACAGGCTTGCCAAAAGGAAAGCTTGATTGTGAGATCCAAAAAACGCCACAAGATACAACACTATGTCTGGTATGTGCCACCAGATTTGTCTAGCTGATAGCTCTAGAATAATGGACACGTATGCTGTCGATCATGACAGTAGCATGAAAGGAAATAGATGGCCTCAATATGCTATATTTGAACTTTCAAAGTTGATCGCCACAAACTAACGAATGTTTTGGCTAAGCTTCAAAATCGTCGGACAAGTCGGCGGAAATGTTGCGATCCAATGAAAGTTGAGATTCTGATACAATATCTGATCAGAAATATCGCATTATGGTTTCCCAGGTCGTTCCAAACGCGTTCCGTTTCCTACGACAATAATTCCATGCGCACTGACATTGCCGAGTGAGAGTGACGGCGGAGAACAAACGGGAGTCAAAGCTCTAGAAGCTTGTTTGTTGAAACCACATTTTGTAAGGTACTTGATCCATGGAGTTTTGCATGAATTCAGATCTGCCTGGATGAAGAGCTTCCGGTGTAAGCATTTTCGAATATTTGCAAAGTTGCGATTGGAACATACGTTTGTTCTTGCCATGTATATAAACTCTAAGATTGCACAGAATCTTTCCTTCTCTCCCCAGCGGTGCTCATACAATTAATTTCGTGTTCTCTTATCAACTCATCTACAAGTACTTTTTTATTATTTCAGTCTTTATTCTGTCTACCTATTCCCTAAATTACATCCAATATGCGTAATCAATCCATTCTTTCCTTCGCGCTGGTCGCATTCGCCTCTACCTCCCTTGCTACCCCATCCGTAGTTGAGAGGGGTATGCCCATCGAGGACCTTCACGCTGCAATTGTTTCCGCTGGTGCAGAATTCGACCAGCTAACAGCGCGTGGCCAAGCCGAATTTGCTTCCCTCGCTGCCTCTGCAGTTGAAAGAGATGTTGAAGCGCGGGCAAACGACGCCGCCTCACTACTTGCTCTTCTCCCAGCAGGCCACGGTTCCTCGAAACGTGAGCCAGAAGAGGAATCCAAAAGAGCCAATACTGCCGCTGGTCTTTTAGCTCTCCTTCCAGCAGGACATGGCTCTGACAAGAGAGCCGATACTGCAGCTGGTCTCCTTGCTCTTCTCCCAGCAGGCCATGACAAGAGAGCTGATAGTGCAGCTGGCCTTCTCGCTCTCCTTCCAGTTGGCCATGAAAAACGTGAACCATCTGAAGAGGAGGTTAAAAGAGCTGAGAACGCCGCTAGTCTTTTGGCTCTCCTTCCAGCAGGACATGGCTCTGACAAGAGAGCCGATACTGCCGCTGGCCTTCTTGCCCTCCTTCCAGCAGGACATGACAAGAGAGCTGACAATGCAGCTTCTCTCCTTGCATTGCTTCCTGCCGGTCATGGTTCCGACAAACGAGAGCCATCCGAAGAGGAAGTCAAGAGGGCTGAGAGCGCCGCTGGCCTTCTTGCTCTTCTTCCAGCAGGGCACGGCTCTGGTTAGATTCGATTGATTCAATGTGGAAAATAATAGGCGGAATCAGACGACTATAGTATGAGTCAACACAATTTGGATGATTTCTATTGAGCTCAGAGATTGGAATGCTGCTGGATACAGTTTTATAGATAATACGCTCCTTTACAACTCAAATATTTAATCATTATTTTACAATACAAACACTCATACATCCGCATAGTCGCTAGAGATCAGTAGCATTTCACAGTATTACCTGACACCCTTTCAAAATATCGGGCGGCTAGCCTTGTGATCAAGAAAATATAATAAAAACAATACTTGTGATATGTTCTGCAAATTTATATTTATATTCCCATATGCCACTTCTACTTTTGTATAATTTGGGTTATATCCCTTGTTAGGGGCGTTGAGTGGAAGCAATTATATAAGGTTCAACCTTTATCCATCACCTTCTGCATTCCTTTCCAAATGGTTGCAAGACGCAGCAGTGAGATAAGGTCCACATAAACTTCAAACCCTTCCTTGTGTTTCTTCAAATCAGCCATAAATTGATTTGAGCGGCCCGTCTTTCACATAATTATCAGTTCTGCCTAGGAGTTTAATGGTATTATGATGCCTTGCAATGCTGTTCTTTCACTCTTTCTAAGCATCAAAAGCCTCTCCAAGTCTCTCTAGCTCAGAACCTCCCCGCACTTCGTCAGATAACTACTTGATTTATTCTCAGCCCATCAAAATTTCACAGAACTTTCTCGTGTAAGGACCCTCAAAGTAAAAAGTGACTCCGGCTTATGAGGCTCTTATGATTGTAATCCACAGCTTCTTAGTGCAGCTCAAGCTGATCAATTATGGCATTACTTAGCTTTTTGTTATCTCATTCATTTGTCTGGATTTCTGCCAATAGGCTCGAGTTATGCAAAGCTTGCCATTCGTCCTCAGTAATATTCTAAACCTCCCAATAATTTTACTATCCTTTTACTCCACCTCATCTCTGACCTTCGTGGGTGCTTTATGAGCTGCTCCTGAAGACTCGCGCGCAAACTTGGAACTATCTCCAGCACCATCAGAAGCTTCTTTTAGCTACTCGATCCCCTTCTTAGCAGTTGTAAGCTAAAGATCAGAGGTTAGGTGTGCTAGTTCATTAATATTAGGAGCGATTACTGACAGCCGGTCGGGCGCCAGTTTAATTTCAAGCGGTGGCAAATCAGGTTCCTCCGCTTTGGTGATTTTCCACCGGTAGTAGAGACACCAGTTTGTCGAAGCTATTGACACGCTTTTTATGAACCATATGATCCCCATGACGTGTTAGCTGCATATATGATCTTCTAGCGGGGGTAAGCAGATATGACTCGTTCAATAGGCTTGCTGACAATCGTGCCAATCCACGATCCGAGCGCACTTATTCTATTTCTGGTATCATTTTTAATAAAGCGTGATAGTCTATGCTGACTTACTAGCTTCTATGCTATAGTTCTCCTTACTTGCTCAGAACGTTGTATCAGCATTCCCAAATCTGATGACCACAAGTAAGCTATATTTATTCTTGCTGAAATTTTGATCATCTGTATCGTACGAACTCAGTAGAGGTTACCAAGAGTTTCCCTATTAATGTTTACCAACTCTGATATCTTCTCCCGAGGATGCAAAGCGAGCTTGGATTGTAAATCTCAAGTCTTGTCTCATTCCAAGAATTTAGCTATGTTCTACCACTGCTCAGCCACAGTCTCCCTCAATCACCAAGAGTTCCGTCGATCTTCAAACGTAGATCGCTTTTCTTGGTAATATAAGAAATAATGAAAAATTATTGGGAGTGTCTCATTCGAAGTCTTGTACTTCTCGTTGAATATCTCACAACAACCGTCAATGACTCGGACTGACATGGTAATCACCTTGATTTACTATTCACTCTTGGATCTTGCCTTCAGCCTATCACGGTGAATGAATGGGGTAGTATACACACACTGTACCATTATATCGTTTTCATTCCCTCCAAATCATCCGCTACTTGCTGCAATCAATCAGGGTTGGTTTATAGCTTTCTATTTTCACCCTTTCAACTCAGTTCTATTCATTTTACAACAACAGGAAACTAATTAATACGAAATCGATGTATTCGGATCTGGATGAACGTCTTTTTAATTTCCCGCGAGCTTTTCTAGATATATCTAGAGAGCAAGAGGCAGAATCACTTTGTTTTCATTCAAACCGTTCAGTTGTCAGTAAATATGCATGGAACATTTCGTTTATACAACAATTGACAAAGCAGTCTAAAGACAAATTACGAAAATAATAAGATTTCCTCCATCCTTTCAAAATGGCATCCAAAATCAGAGAAAATATGCGTCCGTCCTCAATAATCATACAGTACACCAAGCCATACCCCTCAACCAAACTTTTCATGTCATCCGCAAAAACCATCCGGATTTTCACAAATTCAGACTTCCATCACAATCGGCCTCCCATTTAAGGAGGGGTACAGATAACTCCATCGCCTATAAGAGGAGTTTTGCAACATGAAGAATCTTGTCCTTGAGCAGCACAGTATGCTCGGAACGCTTGCTTGTTAAAAGGTGTGATGGCAGCTTTCAATTTAATTAGCGCTTGTATACAAAAGTCATGTGTAGGATCAAAGTCAGAGTGAAACATACGAGTTGTGCAGGTCTGGTTTATAACACCAGCAAGAGTGGTTTGACAGCACATGGCTGTGTCAATAGCCGAAGTGCAGAGGCGTTCTTGTTGCGCCGTTGCATTTTGACGTGGCTCGATAGGAGATGCAACTGCGAAAGCGCTGAGGATGGCGATGAGTGTGGTGGTTGTGAATTGCATTTTGACGGTGGTTGAAGTTTTTTGATTGGATTGTAATGAACGTGGGATACCTGTAAAGGAATGTAAGAAGTGTAATGAATGTAGAGAAGATGAGATGATGGATAAAGGATAGGAAAAGAACACATTCTTATAGGTTTTTGCCATTGTCAACATTTCCCATCTATAGTTCACTTACATGATTTCAAGTGATCTTGGAGATCTCCTGTCTCTGACACTGATACTAAGAAAATCTCAGTGCTCGGAAATCTCAATCCTGCATCAACTCATCAAATCCAAAACATACTAAACTCTTTTTAATTAAAGGTAATACAATTGAATTAAGGTTATCTCTTGTTTCCTGATTTACGACGAAAGAATCAGGAGAAAATTCCAATACTCTATCCACTTTCACAATCCATTCAATTGCATATCCGGACCTTACATTCCATGATAGTGAAAGTGTGATTTAGATTTGATAAGACTAATATAGTACAGAGATATACCTGTTGATAGGTCGTGGTCTGGAGGATCTTCAGGAACTATCAAAGCTTAGAGCTAGAAGCAGATCGCTGAACGGGAAGAGAAATTATTCACCCCACAAGATCGGCTATTTACCAAAAGGTAATTGGCAAGGATTCAAATAATCACAGGTGCCCAGCCTTGAGGGACAAAGCTACTAGCAGTTAATGCGGCTGATAACACTACTTTAATGTATTGCCCCTGAACTTAAGGAAGCTTATAGAATGATCCACCATGGAGAAACATGCGTCACTCGTCTAGGTACATAAAATGAACGCGATGATGTAAACAGAGATACTAGATTGACTTTCTAGCATCTAACAGGGCTTGTAGCAATAACTTGACTAGAGGTGTATGTATGGCGGGCAGTGTATTCCTCACATATCAAAATACCAAGATACCTAAGAACAATCGCGGCTTCAATACAAGACACACCATAATTAGCATCAGGTCCCAATGATTCAAAAATCTAGATTCCATCAGTACTTAAGTATTTCAATACTGTTGTGAGAGACTACGTGAACGAGGTGTAAGTAGGTGCCAAGTCCGACAGGTCAAATAGTGTAAAAGTAGCCAAAAGACTATTGGTCGGGAGCATGTAACCCGCGCTTCATTCAATACCAAATCCTATAAATGCCGGTGAAGTAAGACCACGGATTCTCGGACAACAAGAAGTTCGGGTACCGGCTAGGGGCAGAGCTAGCGATTCTAAGGTCAGCGGCAGTTGGTACCATTAGAGACGAGCCACACAACTCCTCATAATGCGGGAAATAATTTCATTGGTCTGATCGCTTATCTGATGTTATACTTCTGAGAATAAACGGTGGGCTTTGTAAAATCAGCTCCGTAAAGCTACTTAATGTAATTGAGTAGGCTTGGCCAGTTACCACATCTCCACAATTACATTGCCATTCCATTATATCGCAGATACAAATAGATACAAGGTCTTACTGGCAATAAGAACAGCATGAGAGGAACTGTTGCGGGTTAGTCGCCGGAAACATCCTTTCGAGAACGAGCGCCGGAGAGGTAAAAGAAAAAACTTTCCTACTGTACATGTACTAAAACATACTTTCCAGACTACAGATGATTCCTGAGAGGTCTATGGGAGTCACCCTCGTTGGTTCTATCTGTTGAGTATCTCGTCTCACGCGACGTCATCAAAAGTATGTAGCATCCTAATATGAAGATTTCGGAAAGTTGTGCTCGGCAACCTTTTTTCACACACGGCAGCAGAAGATACCAACTATCTTTGTTAAAAACAATAAGACGAACTCGGATGAAGCAGTGATCGTTCAAAATGATTCCTTCGAGGACGAGTGTATAGAGAAAGGAGTTCTGTGGCGTTGCAATATCTCTGAAAAATCCCAAGTCTTCGTAACAGCCCCTAACATAAGTCGTTATAGAATTCATCTGAACTACGAGTAAAGAAGCGAGCCCGTGAGATTAGGTAGGAGAATGCTCGACTTCATTATGGCTCACCCCGTATCGTATTAGTGTTCGCCGTGTAGTCGTGGAAAGTGGGCTATCAGTTAGAACGGCATCTAGCAAATACCACCCCCCCTGAAGTGCAAATGTGCCGAGTGTAGGATACTCTTCTGTTCATTGAGCATGTAGAGATCTCGCGTTTGACGTCGACGCGGAATTCGCGAATTGGACACTGAGGTTGACCGTCCAGGCTCGCGGTCGTTGGACATCAGGTATATAGGGGAATCTCATCTAGTCGCCAGAAAGATCTATCAGTGAGCAATTCAAGAACTCTTCACTTGGTCTTCAATTCAACACGATCATCAAAATCGTGAAATACAAGATTAAGGGGTACATTGTTGAATGGAGAGAATGAGTTTATAGTCACAAGTTTGTGGATTGTTTGTGTTTGCAGAGCGGGACATGGCGCCACAGGCCCACGCTTATTTTTCTTCAGCCTTGCCAAGCCTAAAGGAAAGGCTTAACGACATCTCTTCCACAAGATGTAATAACCAAAACTTCCACGCATCTTCGCATCTATTTTACGAACATAGGCTCGCAGATTTAATGTGGCAACAATGGAATATATGTCTACATTGATTAGTGTTTTACGATCCTAGCTATGTGGATCGTATGCCTTCAGAATATTTTGCTGTTGATTGATCTCCAAGCTCTCACCATCCGAGCATCATCTTCCTATCATTTATACATCTCCCATGATTTCGCATCCCATAGTCAATCGGTTATGTCACTGTTCAAGTATGAGGAATGCAGTCTTTCTGTTGGAAGCGTTTATTCTACCGGTTTTGTCAGTCATGCGTACCGTCTATCGTGGAGGAATACTAAATCTAACTACTCTGTGAGCAAACATATGAATGCAGTCCATTTTCGGTCTGGTATGCGAAAATATTGGCGGCTGCGCTTCATCCCTGGTTCGATACAGGTCTCATCGTACAAAATAGGAGCATTATTCTTGGTTTAGTCATCTTGAACCAGAAATACCATCGACATGGAGTTTTAGTCGCCCAAATATGAGATACATTAAAACAACATTAATATTGTTATCTCAGACCATGTATCTAGCAAGACTTGTGGAATATTATTTCCAACGATTTGGCTAGTTGGCTATATCGGAAATCCCCTTGTAATATTGGGATATTTCATCTGCGGAGCATTTTGGTACTATCTCGGAGCAGAGTTGTCTATCCTTCATTTTCCTTGAATATTCTAAACCACTTCCATTTCCTCATTGCCACTGACCATTAGTTGTGATCACTTGTTAATCATATAGCTATTCATTTTGGTGCGTAACGCAAGCTTTTCAAGCAGACCAGTCTTCTCTCCGTGACCCTATTTGGTGGTTCACAGGGAAATGAAGGTCTTCGGTTCTTATCCATCGGCTTCATTGGCAATATATTGCTGCCTTGGGGTCACTACTACGGATACCTTTATACACCCTTACCAATAGTCTGATCGGATATCTTTTTTGTATTGTTCTATTCATGGCTATGTGTTACGGGAACGTATGGGAATCACAAAGCTTTTCCTCACTTGCACAAGTACTCTTCGACAATAGTTCCAACGCTACAGTCTATGCTCAGTGTAATCTCTCGTTGATCGCATACCTGATCACAATCAAGATGGGATTGACTGCAACAATAGTGCACATGTTTCTTTGGGACTATGGTGATGTCAAGGCAGGATGGTATTTCCTCTCGCTTGACAACCTCAAGAAAGTCCTCCGACTGTCTTTCTGGTTCTTCTGGAAGAATAAGAAATCGAAGGTTGAAGAACAAACCTTTTTTTTTCTTTCTTTTTTTAACAAAAGGGAGAAGTTCCTGCGAATCTCGATATGGTTCCACATTGTAAATTAGTGGTATCGAATTGTTACGAGGAAGTGTCTAATTGGTGGCATACCAATGCTCTAGTATCGAGTTTTATTGTCTACAATTCCCTGGTGGGGATTCATCATCCCCAACTTTTTTGCTACAGTATTCAGTATTTTCTTTGGTGGTCAGTTATAGTCCTCTCTCTCTCTCGCGCGAGATTCTCAACGATATCATGATGAGAATTAATGTTACAAATCAATCCGACATCCTCACTTCCATTCAAGCATCTATTATTTGGCATGTCAGTTGGCTTTTTTGTCAGCGTGAATTTGTTCATCACTTCCTTTTTCGATCTTGGGTTTTTCGCACAATGTTTTCTGCATAAACATTGCTCACGTTATCTCCTCACGTGGGATCATTTGGCTAGTACTGCGTTGGATGGCGAAACACAGGTGATGGTTTTCATATTAAATTTTATAGTTTTGAGGGAGTGGAAGAGCGCATGAATTCCTGCTTTGGAAGGGGAGAAATGGAGCGCTTGCGGAGCGTAAGAATGTGTATTATTGTATGTATAATCCTGCGTGTGTATGAGAGCTATTGAATTTTACATTCACGTGGTGCTACTATATCTCAGATTCGTTTATTCAAATTTACAGCAGATACTCCTATCCCGTGATTTCTAGGTGGTACTAGGTACCATTTGATTTCGGCCTATTAAAGTATAAATCTACATATATAGCACAAATCAAAACGTGATTTTGTTCAGATGTTGATCGTTCAATCATTCGATTCGAGATTCCTGATGTTGTTATGTTTTTGCTGATATGTGTTTCACCTTCGTGTAACCTCATTGCTTGGCGGCCATCACTTGACAGCGACACGCGAAGTTTAGTTCATCTTCACCTCAGATACAAGTTACACTAGTACATCAACATACTAACCTTTATTAATAGAGTATCATATGCCTTTGATGTGCATCTGATGTGCAGAGAAGAATATAAAAAGGTATATGTAATCACCAATACTTATTCCCCCAATTCCTCCCCCTTTCTACAACTCATACCTCATATTCTAATAAATCCTTTACCGAAGATTTAGCCCTCCCATCCAGCCAACAATGCATCACACTCAGCTTTTCATCACCTCTCTTCTGACCCTCCTTACCCTTCCCCTCTCCGTTTCTTCCCAAACAGTTTACCTAATTCGCCATGGAGAAAAGCCCGCAAATGGCGACAATGGCCTCAGTGCCCTCGGTCTCCAAAGAGCACAATGCCTTCGCAATGTCTTTGGTAATGAAAGCATTTATGATATCAAATATATAATGGCTATGACACCTCAGAAGAGTATGTTTTCCCTTTTCATTCGGCTTTCTCCATCAAGATACATTTGTTTTTTTTGAGATACTCTCGGTAGCAATTTATATCGTTATGAATGACATCTATATACATCCCATTCACATAATCGTTTCCTCACAATCCAATCTCGCATCTCAAAATTTTCAGAAATCTAACACAAGTTCATCAGATGGAGACCGAACGCGTCCCCTTGAGACAGTGCAACCCCTAGCCACGGATCTTGGTATCACAGTTGATATTTCATGCGACAGAGATGATGCAGATTGTGTAGCCAATACTATAAACGGATATGAAGGAGAAGGAAACATACTGATTAGCTGGCAACACAGTGCGTTGACTGATATTGCCAAGGCTTTGGGCGATGAGAATGCGCCGAAATGGAATAAACATTCGTGAGTTCTTTTTCTTTCCTTCCTTTTTTTGAATCAGATGATTCAGTTGAGGGAGGGATGAAAACAATAGTTTGTTCTCACGGGAATCACAGCTAATTTGACGTAGATACGATACTATCTGGACACTTCCAGAGCCATATACCGGTATTACCGAGATGACATCCGAGAATTGTCCCGGATTAGATGATAATTAGAAATGGGCACGAAAGAAAGCAGATTCGTGCCAGATCGAAATATAGATGAGAGCACAAATTGCTTCTTGGGTGGTTGGTTTTGAGAAATACCTTATTATAGAGGAGAAGAAGGTTGGATATATATAGCGAGGAACTAGATTATATAATTAGGGGTGTGATTAAATTAGAGTTGCGAAATGACCGTCAAAATTGTTAGAAGCACACACGTGCTTAGCTATAGCCTGACATAACCTTATTACAGTCTCTTTTGTACGTTAGTATAGTTTTATATAGGATTCAAAATAAATTTTAATACTCTCATGATTGATTTTCAGAAACACTCTTGTTTAGGGGCTTCGTGTTCGGGATTTTCATCCGCTACGAGACGGTAGAATGAGGGTGGAATAATGGGCGGGATCTCCTGATCGCCAATTAAACATCAATATGGAATGATCCAAGGCGGAGCAAAGTGGAGTCGGCAGTATATTTACATCATGCACGTGATTACGATGCTTCATTTATTTCAATTCGTCTAGTGTGTTTCATGTAGACCATCCTGATTTATGTAGAATTGTTTAATCTCTTAACCATAGAAAAGCTGCACTTCATCATTGGAGAATGAGATGAAAGACGGGTCAAGCGGTGCTCTAATCATATGATTTGATCGTATCGAACGGTCTGGTCTTCAAATTGTTTGTGTGGAGAGGGAAATTCCGGAAATCTCGTCGAAAGGTAGGTAAGGCTTGCATGGATGGATATTTGCCGCGAGGGATTGCTGGTGATTTGAAGTAGGGTTGACTACAAGGAAGTATAGTATGAGGAGATTTGAACGGTACTCGTCTCCTTAAGTGAGTGGGCAAAGCTTCCTTACCATTTTCTTGATCGCTTTAAAGACTTCGGAACTCTTCAATTTGTCGTTCACTTGCTTTGCTCACTCACTCTGGAAGTTATTTTTCCTGCCATTCTTTTGATCGAACTTTGACAGTTTGAACTCACTCACTTACCATACACGTTCATTTATTTTCATTCTCTCTCTCTCTCTCTCTCCACTCATTCAGGCCATCAAATTTACCATCAAATTACAAGATGATCGCTCAAATTCGTAACACTGCAGCTCTGGTAGCTCTCACTTCCGCCGCCAGCGTTCTGGCTCGTCCTCATTTCAGTACCCGAGCCACTCAAGCATCAACCGATCTTTGCGGCGATTATGATTATCTCATTCTAAACAACTCGCCTTGGATTGTGTATAACATGTTGTATAATGCAAATCAGATCGTGGGAAGTCAGTGCACTTATTATGATAGTATGATTACAGGGAGTGATGGGACTGCTGAGGTGAAGTGGAACAGTGAGACAGATATTACCTATGTTGAAAGCACGTATGTAATTGAAAGAACATTTCTAACTGTGGATTTGATGTTAACGTGAAAATCTAGAAACAATGTTCCCAAAGGATATTCTTTCGTCGGCCTGACTCAAAACTTGGAAACTCCTCTTACAGGCATTGCTTCCAT
Organism: Botryotinia calthae; assembly: GCA_004379285.1. Lineage (NCBI taxonomy): Eukaryota > Fungi > Ascomycota > Leotiomycetes > Helotiales > Sclerotiniaceae > Botryotinia > Botryotinia calthae. The sequence goes on from PHWZ01000029.1 coordinate 138,610, forward strand.
TCCTACAACCTACACCTGGACACGCTCCAACACAACCGCCTTCAAAGGAAATGTCTGCTACGATTTCATGACCAACGATGTTAAAGGTGATTCTACATCGTCCTCCTCCCAGGAACTTATGCTCTGGCTCCAATACGAAGGGGGTCAATTGCCTATTGGATGGGCTGATGGAAGCGTAGCTACTATTGACAATCTGTTTGGTACAAGCTGGGATTTGTACCAGGGTCTTAATACCGATTCGGGTATTACGGTTAGCAGTATGTTGCCAAAGACACAGTTTGAGGGAACCTTTGAGGGTGATTTGAGAGAGTGGTTGGTTGCGCTTGTGGGACAAGGTGTCTTTACTGAGAGTACCTATGTTAACGTTGGAAATGCTGGGTGAGTTTTCCCTTTTCATTCTTTTACAGATACCTACTACACAGTTATTCTATTGGATCTGTGTCAGAGACGAATGAACTCATACTGACAAAAATAAAGCACCGAATTCTTCTACGGAAACGCAATCATGAACGCGACCCTCGGTCTTCAAATCGATCTCGGTACAGCTACCTCTGCAGCAGTTAAAGTAGCAGCTGTTTCTTCGGTGTCTTCAAGTGCAAGTCAAATCGCTTCTACTTCATCTATCGTAGAAGTTCCAAGCTCATCAGTTCTTGCTGCTACTCCCTCTGTCACTCAATCATCTGCAGAAGCACCAACTAGCACCGCTTCCGTTGCGACTGTATCCGCATCAGCAAAATCAAGCACAAAATCTCACAGTGTAGCTACTCCTTCAGCGCCAGTTGTTAAGGGATCTACCATTGCTGCTCCAACTTCGGCTGGTGAAGGAGACGATGAGTGTGAGGTCTAAACGTGGACATAGTTTAGACAGTTTGACTGGACTGAGCAAGTGAAACAGAAAGGAAGAATTAAAAAGAAAAAGATGGAAAGGCAGGAGGAGAGGAACTTATTTCTTGTACATACCATACTATACAATGCAGATGTTTTAGACGGCGGTGTTGGCCAGCACTTTTATTTTTGCAAGAGAATATGCGTCTCATTTTATACATTGAGCTGTACACATGTGTCGTCTGAGAAATATTATAGATCTTAAATTGCACCTAGTCCGAAATATGTGATGTTCTTCTCGACCCATAATGATAAGATTTTGATCTCTGCTGTCGAGCACTTTACCCCAATTTCCTAGTTCGGTTGAACCGGTGTTCATCGCTTCTCCTTTGGAGGAGGAAGGAAGTTGGGAGAGAAGATCAGCGATCGGGATAGGGAATGCCTAGTAAGTGGAGAGCATGTGATGGGTGGTGAGTTTCTATTTCAAAGCTATTTATTCCCTAGGTCGAAAGAGGTTATGCATGTAGAAGAGATAGGAGACGAACAGGAGGATTGATAGCAGCAAAAAAATGATAAGTAGCTAAACAACAATCTGGGATGGCTGGATTCTTCTTCTGCATTAAGAAAGCTGAGAGAAAAGTACGTTCTGTGAATTTTCCCCCTAACTTTTCCAAATCCGGCCTACAGATTCATTTCTCTATCCGGTGCCGTTTATAGTAAAGGTTTGGCAAACGGCACTACTCGTCTCCAGCTATATATTACTATATCTTCTAATCTTCTAGTTCATATGTTATTTTCTTCTGAGATATTGAAATTTACTAAGGGTTGTTGTTTACTTTGTTTCTAGATATACAACTCCCCATACTATTCATTTGTTATCTCTCGTAACGACTAGACTCTGACTAATATCTCCGTGTACAAAGGAAGTGGTCTGAAACAGTCTAGATACACTGGCAAAGGGAAGATACACGGGAATGGACAGATGCAGTTGAGAAAGAAGTTGATCTATTCATGGATGTATATTACGGAAATACTGGATGTGGACTGGAAAGGTTGGCGTAGATCTTGAAATGTTGGGATATTGGAGAGGGTGTTGGAACTTGGAGCGGAATATTAGGGAGAAAGTGAGTCCGGGATGATCAGGGAGAAACGGGATAAGATCATGGGTGATATTGAAGAGCAAGACAGGAAAAGAAAAGGAAAGAAGTGGAAGTGTCTAATACCGGGTCCTAATAGATATGATATAAGAAAACAAATGTAACTTCACAAACAATACTCTAGAACAATCGAGCAATAATACAATTGATATGAGAACATGCAACTAGTATAACCACGCAACTTTAAACGTAGATGGAATAGTAAACAGCATCACGGATAATCAGCCCGATACTCCAAATTAGAGTAAGCATTTAATAGGAGTGCCAAGGATGCCAAGAGTATGGGGTAATCTTCCACGTAATACCTCGTGATACACATGATGAAGAAGTACCTGAATGCGGGGTATTTTTGCCGGAGTGTGCGTATGATGGTATTTGCAAGCTTGAGTTTTAGTTTTCGTGGAACGAGGGGGTGATGGGTGATGTTTTTTAAAGATCGAGGGCATGAAATGGAATGAAAATTAGAGGAGAACAAGTTATATGGCCGTGTACCAAAGTCATAATCACTATATTTCACATACGTGGAGAGTCAAGTATCAACTGAAAGTACAATCATCGTGTAAACGACTAGCTCAACTTCTATTCTTCTCTCACAAGATGACCGATCTACTCTCTACTGTCCTCAACAAAACAATCTCTCCATCACCAATATCCACCACCAATACCTCTCTCCATTCTCCATCACGATGGCAAACATTGACCTAACAAAAATCAGTCGTCTCATCCCTAACCCACCTATCCGAATCTCACAACAAAAAGAAGAGAAAAACTTACTATAAAACGCACTACTGACTACACACTTACTCCCACTCGCACAAACCGTTGCACCCGTCCATCCCTGACCTCCACACTGCGCATAAATCGCCGCGGTCCCCGTCCCCGACGCCACCGCACTACTGCTTGTCTTCGAAATCGTGCTCGTACTCAAGGTCGACGTGGATGTCGGCTTCGCAGTTGAAGTAGACGAACTCTTCGCAGTACTCTGCGCAGCACCACATACAAATGGCGTAGGACCCGGAATCGTATACGTGGTGAGCGTTTGATAGATGTTAATCAGGATTCCTGGATCGCTCTGTCCGTATGCGCCTGGGAACGATACGGTGCTTGGTGTGGAGGTTCCGGTTCCGCCTGAAACGTTGATTTGTGCACATTCCATGTATAGTTGTGCGCCTTGACTTCCACCTGCTGAATGGAGCGCGATCAATTCCGCTCGTAAGAGATATTGACCGTTGGCTATGCAACTTGGTATTGTGATACTCTGTACGCCTGCGTTGTTTATGAGATCTGTTGTTGCCCATCCTTGTGTAGCTACATTAAGCCCTTGCTCGGAGATCTTGAACCAGCCGGGTCCGTAGCCAACGTCGGTGGTGGCATCGGTTACTTTCTTCATGTAGGCCATGACGGGACCGAGATGAGATGGGTCGAGAACATATGTTGCATCGTTTGCAGGGGTGCTATCTAGAGTGTGACGCCAAATAGCGTTTACGGTGCTGCCGGCAACGACATTTATGATATTTGAGGAGGGAGTAGTAGGGTTGGGTCCACCATTGCAGGCGACGTATTCGGTTGTTACGTCGTTTATGGGCTGGAGAGATTAGGAATGATTGTCTAGTGTGGAATGGAGACTTACTCCGTCGTATGTTGGGGTTCGGATGGCATAGCTGGTATCTATTTGCTGTGAGCGAGGTATTTGTCAAAGAGAAGATAAAACGAACTGTAAAGTGTGCCACCTGATTGCAATTTCATGAATATAGTATGTGCAGAGGCATACGATAGGAGAAATGAAAAAGGTATGATAAGTTGTAACTTCATGATTCAATTGGTTTATCGAAACTTTACCGTGTGTAGACTGATTCCGGACACAACTTTCTGTAGAATGAAGAAGGCAGATACTTGGTATATATATATATATTGGAAGGTGGTTCCAAACCACTTGGTTTTGTAAATATAGCTTTCACCACTGCCCGAAGACTCCGGATAGAATGTAACAATAACCTTGGCCATCGCCATGTGTACTAAATTGCTGCCATCGCCAACTCTAGATTTCTTGATCGTACCAATGAAAATACTCTATAATCGTGAACCGGCAAAGTACCCCCATTCTATGCATATAATCTGGGGTAAGATATCAATCACTCTAATATAAATTTCCATTTATTTCATGCCATGTGAACAAATATTCGGCTGAGATAACAATATTTCCGTCTCGATATATAAGATTACCACGCTGACCTTAGATGAAGTCGCCTAGTTGGCTAATGATTGGTTGATTGGTTGAAGAAAGCTTGACGGAGGCATAGGACAAGATCTTAGCGGGGTTAATTATATTATAGATTCATGAGCTAGAGGACCTTGACACGACACTTGTCGGAAGAATAGATGGGAAAATGGAAGGATGAATAGCCCGACACGGGAGCTAAGCGATGACATACACGTGATAGACAGATTTTTTTGCACTTGCACAATGATCGAGAGATTCGAGATCTTCAGTATATAGGATCTTCAATCTTGGATGAATATTGCGCTTAAATAAAAAGTGGGTATGATATAAATCGAAATAAGTAATGAGGTTTGATCCTCATGTGTTCCATACATTACCCCTATACTGTCCATGTACTATAGCCGAATCACCAATAACTCCATCGTAAACGAGCCAACCTGATCGGTCTCTCAGTACTGTATTCGACAAAAGAAACCCCAGCCCCCACCCCC